>KZ506447.1:85532-102620 GCA_002844005.1 Limosa lapponica baueri
TATTTCCCCTCATGTACACTGTCTGATATCAGCATTCCGTAATAATTTTAACTTCTCATTCCTCTCATTAGGTGACTGAGAAGGCAGACTCTGTCCTCACAAACCCAAAGAATTAACTGAAATTTTAATCAACAGCTGAATCCATAGGGTTCAGGAAAAAAGGAATGCCTTCTAGTAAACGCAGACTTATTGTCCTAAAGAGCCCTTGTCACTGATACAGTAAATCAGAAACTAAATCCTGTTTACCTTACAGCCTGCAGTAGTGGGGCACTGAAATCTCTCTACCTCAACAGGCAGATATGGAATTAGCAAATCTGGAACCGTTTCGTGTTCTTCTTCTGTCCTTCTGAGTGAAGCAGGCAGATCATTCCAAGTGAGCTCTGATGCCATTAACAACACTATTACTAATTTTATACATGACCTACGCAATTTTAAGTTTTCAGAACTTGACTAAGCCTATTTCTTCTATTTCAGATACTGCACAGGATGTAGGTTAAGTCATTAGAATTCACTGAGGGAATCAGGAGTATTGCCCTTGACTATAGGAGGTGGTAGAACTTGTTTGGTTTGTCCATTCATATCTTATAATACAAGTATGTTGCAGTAGGTACACACATTAAAGTAATATATTTCTACAGTAAGAAAATATTTCTAAAACATATTACAGACTAATCTATGTCTTTCTGAAAGGCAAAAAGGGTGGAAAGCAGGCAGCGAGTTTGTGTTATAGTTTGAGAAAATCCATAACAATCTGTTGTTGTTTAGACAATTATTCTATCACCCGATGACCCCTCCCCACCCGGAAAGGGGAATCGGGGAACACAAAGAAACACAAGGGTTGAAATATAAATAGATTTAATAGACTAAGACTAAATAATTAACAATAATACTAAAGAACCAGTATTAATCCTGATACTGATATAAGATATACAAAAATTATACTCAGCCAGGAAGCTGTGCACTCCCAGCAGTGGACAGCAAATGGTGGACACTGGGAGCACAATGGCTTCAGGAGGAAGGGAAGGCCTCAGGGCTCCGGCACCGGGGCAAGGAGTTGTCTGGACCACCGCCATCAAGGGAGAGAGAGCTACGCAGCAAACTTTTCTAATTTATATTGAATGTGACGTTCGTGGTATGAAATAATCCTGTTGGCCAGCCTGGGTCAAATGCCCAGGCCTTGCTCCTCCTTGTCCCTGCACCTGGCAAAGCTCGAAAACACTAAGACCTTGAATCCCCCAGAGCCTAGCTGGCTATAAAGTAAATATTTTCACAAATTCAGACACTGGAGTCTTCTAAAAGTGCAATTTTCCCCAGCATTAGAAGAAAAGTTAGTCCTGTGTCTCTCAACCCAGGACCGTGTGTTATTTTATTGCTGGAGTATGGGGCTGATTGTTTGCAAGTGAAGGGGAGAATGCTCCTTCTCTGCAAGCATCTGCGTATGGGATGCGGTAATAAGTAGGATCATGCAACGTAAGCATAGCCTGGGAGTCTGAAGTTGAAAGGAATAGGGCAATACTGAAGCAAGGCTCCAGAAATAGAGGAAAAGAGTCATCCAGATTTTGTTCAAACCATGCAGTTGCCTAAAGTTGCTGGACTGCCAGGGAGAATAAGAGGGAAAGGCTTTCCATTTGCTTCTGGAAACAAGCAGTGGCAATGTCTATGGAGCCAGACGGGATACACCCAAGGGGACTGAGGGAGCTGGTGGAGGTACTCACCAAGCCACTTTCCATCACTGACCAGCAGTGCTGGCTAACCAAGGACATCCCAGTGGACTGGAGGTTAACAAATGTGATGCCCATCTACAAGAAGGGCCAGAAGGAGGATCCAGGGAACTACAGTCCTGTCAGTCTGACCTCAGTGCTGGGCAAGATTATGGAGCAGATCATCTTGCATGCCATCACACAGCACATAGAGGACAACCAGGTGATCAGGCCCAGTCAGCACGGGTTTGTGAAAGGCAGGTCCTGCTTGACTAACCTGATCTCCTTCTATGACACGGTGATCCACCTTGTGGATGAGAGAAAGTCTGTGGATGCTGTCTACCTAGGCTTTAGGAGAGCTTTTGGCCCTGTTTCCCACAGCATTCTCCTGGAGAAACTGACAGCTCATGGCCTGGATGGGCATGATCTTTGCTGGGTAAAATCTGGCTGGATGGCCAGGTTCAAAGAGTGGTGAATGGAGTTAAATCCCGTTGGTGGCCTGTCATGAATGGTGTTCCTCAGGGCTCAGTATTAGGGCCAGTTCTGTTTCATATCTTTATCAGTGATCTGCATGAGGGGATCAAGTTCACACCCAGTAAGTTTGCAGATGACACCAAGTTGGGCAGGACTGTTGATCTGCATGAGGGTAGAAAGGCTCTACAGAGGGGTCTGGACAGGCTAGATCAATGGGCTGAGGCCAATGGTATGAAATTCAACACAGCCAAGTTCCGGGTCCTGCACTTGGGTCACAACAACCCATGCAGCGCTACAGGCTTGGGGAAGAGTGGCTGGAAAGCTGCTCGGTGGGAAAGAACCTGGGGGTGTTGGTCGACAGTCAGCTGAACATGAGCCAGCAGTGTGCCCAGGTGGCCAAGGCGGCCAATAACATCCTGGTGTATATCAGAAACAGTGTGGCCAGGAGGACTAGGGATCAATCCCCTGTTCTTGGCACTGGTGAGGCCACATCTAGAATACTGTGTTCAGTTTTGAGCCCCTCAGTACAAGAAAGATATTGAGGTGCTGGAGTGTGTCCACAGAAGGACAATGAAGCCGGTGAAAAGTCTAGAGCACAAGTCTTATGAGGAGTGGCTGAGGGAACTGGGGTTGTTTAGCCTGGAGAAAAGGAGGCTGAGGGGAGACCTTATTGCTCTCTGCAACTACCTGAAAGGAGGTTGTAGCGAGGTGGCAATCAATCTTTTCTCCCAAGTGATAGGACAAGAGGAAAAGGCATCAAGTTGCGCCAGCTAGCTATAAGGAAAAATTTCTTCACTGAAAGGGTTGTCAAAATTTGAAAGAGGCTGCCCATGGAGGTGATGGAGTCACCATCTCTGGAGGCATTTAAAAGACATGTAGATGTGGCACTTAGCGACATGGTTTAGTGGTGGACTTGGTAGTGTTAGGTTAAGAGTTGGACTTGATGATCTTAAGGGTCTTTTCCAACCTAAATGATTCTATGATATATATTTACTTTGAATTACTATTTTATTTTGTAATCAATCTCAGCCAGGGAATCTGCACTTTCCTTGTTTAAATTGTGGAAATTGCTTGCTTTTTGACAACAAAGAGTTTTAATGTACTTTGGTTGACTAAGAAAAGATGAATAGTTCAAATTTAAGACTTCAGCCAGCTCAAGATTCACCATAAACCCTAAGACTCAAATGATGATACAGCACAGTGAAATTACTTGTAATTATTAAATATAAATCATAGGTAAAAATAATATTTTTATGTGTAACTTCACAAGCATAACATTTCATATCAGAATGCTTTCTGAGATCACAGTAGATGTCAAAACCCCAAATTTTAATTTCTTAAAGGGTAATACATAGGTCTTAGTGCTAACCCACAAAAATGTATGATAATTGATTTTCAAGCCAACATCTGCTTCAGTACAGAAAAACTTTGAATGCCCACAGACCAAATCATACCCTTTCATTCTTGGACCAAGGTAATTTGAAGGAAAATTGCTCTATTGTGAGGGAAAAATGTTTCTTGGGCTAGAGTATTTGCAAGCTATTTTTAAAGTACTGAGGAAGTTGTAATGTTACATCAAGATGTGATGACATGTGATGATATTCTATTTGTGTTGTTCTGTATGCTGCTCTTATATTTTGGATATTAAACATAAGTACATGAAGTGATGCCCATAATAGAGGTAGAAGTGATATTTGTTTATGTAGAGTTTTCAGCTGTTCTCATTGCAAAAGCTGTTTAAAATTTGTGACACAAGTACCAACACATTCTTTCATGACAGCCATCAAGTCACAAGATAGTGTCTTTAAAAAGTCGTGACTCAAGTCCAACAATTTCTCATAGCAGATAAGAAAACAGTCACCTCTTATTGTAGGTGGGATTCTAAGTAAAGGGGTTTGCTTTTTGCTTTCCAGAACTTTTGATTTCATAGTACACCAAACAAAGCAAACAATTCCACAATCAAAAAATGTTACAATGCTCTTGCAATACTCCAATACTCCTGAAATTTAGGGACAGTGGATGATAGGCAGGAAGAAAATACTTTGAAATGAATCCAATGTCACATCATTGAAAAGTCTAACTGCAAAGATTAACTTTTTATTTTTTACTTTTTCAATCTGCAATGATTTACAAAGCCTCAAATGCCCACAAATCTACTAAGCCAGGCCATTTAAAGAATCTAAATAAGCTTGCATGATTTTAAGCTTTCTGACTTTGAATATTAGCTTTGAAGTCATGCCAAAAACTGACTGCAGCAGAGCTGCTTTAGAACTGAATTCCTGACACTGGAATTAGTGTTGGGTGTGCGACATGCCTAATGATAATCTTGACCACGCTTGCAGTAGACAGTCATCACACATGGTGCCTCTGAGTCAATAATTATCCTCAGATAAGATGTGGAGCATCTTGGCTTTTTTCATTTTTACAGAATGGTGTTTTGGACACTGTCCATTCTGCAAAGACAGCTTGCCTAATGACACATGGTGTTTTTCCACAGGACAGAAAGATTGCTTGCACATTCCTTTAGTTAGTTCCTGGTGAACATGCATAGCAGGAGCTTAAGAAAAACATTAAAAGTTAAAATGCCTCTTATATAGGCTACAGCCACAATTGATTGGATTCTCAAGCTTCTTACGTTTCTAAATTTGTTATAGCATCAGGGGTTTATTTACAGAAAAGCTCAATATTTTTATCGATACAAACATGTTCACTGTGTAAAAGAAGTTAATTAGCATGCTACTTCATCTATGTAACAGCACACATGTATCATGTCATACTTTTTTTTGTTCTCTGTGCTGCAGCGAAGCAATGCTTCTGTTACTGAAGGCGTTCGGGGTAACGTAGTATGTAAGAGGTAGAAAGAAAATCATGCACAAGTAGAGGTTTTTTCTAAAGCATATGCACATATGTCACTGCCTTCCTAACAAAGGACTCCTATCCTGTGCTCAGAAAGGTAAACAACAGCATTTTCATTAGATTTAGTGGAGCATAATCAAGCTCTGGGTTCCCAGAAAAGAAATATGTTTTAAACTCAAACATTAGTCACTATGAAAGAACAGATAATTCATTTGAAATATTGAACTCTTAAAATGCATTCTTCTTCCTGGCTAGATGATTTCATTTAACTTTTATGACATGATTAGTCATCCTATCGTGATGCAGCATAATGTAACTGAGCACATCAGGCATTTCAGATAAGAGTTGTCTTGCAGATACAGATGTTGGCAATATTTTCAAAGCACATTCTGTCTTGAATGTAGGAGTAGATTACACAAACAGGGCAAATATCAAAAAATGGTATGTGTGTTCTATACATTCTAGACCCTATATATGAATTTTCCTGCATCCCTTATGATATTCCAGTCCTATCTTTAGAAAGAATAGAGAGGAAAACCCCCCAACAATGTAAACCTGTCACCAAAACTCATGTTTTGAAGACCCTTGATAAATATATTCTTAAGTTTTTATATTGTGTGTTGGACTTTATTTACCACTGGTTTATACCTTGTGAGTTATTCTGCTTTTACAAAGAATGAAAAACATGGCACATAAAATCTAATCATTCTATGATTCTATTAATTTTGTAAAAAAACCCAGTAATTATCTACACAACCACAAAAAGCCCTACCAAAAATAGCAAACCAAAATATAAATGTTTATTTAAGGTGAGAAAGCTAAACATAAATTAATATGAAAAAACTTGATTTTCAGAAGCCAGATTAAATTCTGTTTCTTTCACATCAAAATAACAACCACTGACTAAATTGTATTAGCCTGAAGCCTAAATTTTATCACCCTTTAATATTCTGAAGGGCTCTGTTAGTACATCTTGGAATATTTGATGTGTGAAAAATATGGTGAGAATTCTTAAGATTCTCTTTCAACAATAATTGTCACATTTTTGTATAACCTATTGAATGATGGTGAAATTATTTTTTTTTATAACTATCACCTCTGAAATATTTTCTTTTTATTTTATTTTAATGGTCTAATATTCGCTCGTAGAAGATATTACATGATTTACTTAAAAAAAAATTTTTGTTATTACTTAAACTTTCATGGGTTGATTATGATAGAGCATATAAACACATTAGAAGTTTTATGTTAAGCTCAGAAAAACAAAACAAAACAAAACAAACAAAACCAAACCAAACCCAGAAAATATAGGAAACTAAATATTTTTATGTAAGATACTCAACACCTCAAATCTATCCTCCATTTTGCTAAAGCAATTCCATTTGTGTCATGGGTTGCATCAGTATTTTTCTGTGAGTGCATTTTTCCCAGCTTAAAATAATCTGCAGTCTATGACAAAAACATGCTTTCAATAATTTCCCAAAAAGAAAATAGCAGACAGAAGTATAATGGTTGTGAAATGCTTATATGTTGTCTGTTTGTAACATGCCAATATTTAAAGTTTTAAATTAAAATATAGTGAGCTATACCATTTGTTCTGCTTTTAGTTCATTTTTTAGTCTTGATTGTGTATTGTAGCAAAATGTTCAAGTGTCTTAATTAAGAATTAGCTTGCTTTCAGTAGTCCATTTAAGGAAGAAAGGAAGTAGAATTATACTTACTTCTTTTCCCCAACAATTATTAGTATTACCCTTTATATTTATATTATCTATATTGTATATATTTTTATATATAGATATATATATATAGTAACAGATATTCTAAGGATTATTTTGGTTTAGTTTTAAGTCATTTTTTATTCTTCCTTTATGTGGCTTTCTACCTGCATGAATAAATTAATGTTTTCAAACAAAACGTTGGTTAATGAAGTCATAGTAGAGTTGTAGCTATCATGGTGGCCAAAGGATACCGGCAGGACAAATTATGAAGGGACAGAGAGTGTCTCTTAGGCTATGTGTTAAAAGTATGTTTTGAGTTCATATATCACTAATAGAGTCATGGGAAGTAAATATAATTCTAGAAAGACAAGAATTGTATGTAACAGAGTAATTAAGTAGCCACTTCTGAAGCAAATTAAGTCTCCCTCTTCGCTCTCATTCAGCTGTGAATAGTTTTTCTTTAAACTATTAGATTAAATAGAGAGAAGTTTAAATTTTAGAAAAAATATGCTTATTTAAAGAAAAATCATTCTCACAGATTTTTGCTAATTTAAAAATAATCTTCTGCCTTTTATTGCCAATTCTGTGGAAGTGTAACACCATTAGTCCCAAAACAATTACTTGTGGGATGAAAATCCTGGCTCTGCTGAAGTTGTAGCTCCCACTGACTTCTTTGCAATCAAGAGATTACCGCCGATTTATATCTGTGTGAGATGAAACTCCGGCTTCAAGATATTGTCTGAAATTTGACAAACCACAACCGAACAGCTTCACTCAGGCCTAGCTACAAACAGATCTGTTCATTCTTCTGAGTCTTACATGGAAATGCCAAATGTCAGCCGCTTCATACGCTGCCATTTAGAGAATCTGGCACACCCCGTTTCAAAAATCGTCCTTCAGAGTGGAACAAGTGCACTGAGAACGCAGCCAGCTTCTTTCTTCATGAGAGTAATATAATGAATTCATGTCATTTTCCTACATGCAAATTAAACAAAAGGATAGATAAATTAGAAGTTACCATAGATCAGAAATCTGCATCCAGTACCTCTGCTTGTGTGAACCGACTCTGTTCACCCTCTTCGTTTGGTTGGGGATTTGCCACAATGAAAGAGATAGAGAAATAACTTTTTCACTGACTGCACAAAAAGAGAAATGCTCTATTTGACTTCACATTTTCTTGATGTGTCAAGACAGATTTTTCCATCAGAACACATGCATTTTTCAGTGAAATGTGGAACTTCTGAAATTTTTACTAAAGATTATTGTATATGTTAAATTGTTAGTATACATGTATGTGTACACATGCACATATATACAAACTACCAAATGCAAGGAAAGTTTGCTAAGAAAGCCAATATCTGAGGAGAAGCTATTTCTTAAGACTTGTTTGGTTTATTTGGTAGAATCCTGGGTCAGATTATTTTTCCTTCGCGCATTATTTCAACTTCTTCTTATACCACAGCATTTGTGTTCCTTCCACTCTAATTGTGTAAAGGGCATGTTTCAGTCTCCTAACTTTGAAGCTTGGACATCCTGGGGCCTCAGTTTTGTACTTTAGGGGAAAAAGACCCAAAACCAAAACAGAAAATGAAACTCAAACAAAAAACCATGCTGTAATTTATTCTTCTGAGATGAAATCTCTTTATGTTCATGCTAGGATGGTTCCCTGCTTTCTATACACTGCAGCAATATGAATAAAACTCAATGATTTATCTGAGAAAAGAACTTCAGGTATTTTTGAAACGGAGTAAGTAAATGTACAGTATATGTATATGTAGATAAAACCTCTTTATCTTGTCTGAGAGGGTTATGCTTTGTTTCAGCAGTCTATAGTTTAGTATTCTTTGGAATGAAAATTCCTGTACAAATGCTAAATATTTACTCAGTCAATAGTTAAGGCAGTGTGTCAGAAAGAAGTCATGTATCTCTGTAAAAGCACGGATCTCAAAAACCGAGTAAACACTCACAAAAAGTCCTCCAAATTACTTCTATGATTTTGGGGCCTCATTTTTATTTTATTGTTTTTTTAAATGGTAACACAGCAATAGGAGCAAAATGGAGAATAAGACTCACATTTTCTCCCTTTTTAAACTTCCAGCTAGATAGATTACCTGATTCTCTTGCCTCTTAATACTTTCCTCAGGCTTTGAAATGGCTGAAAGTAAATCAGGTAACCTTTACCTTCCCAGAGATACAGACCTATGAAAAATTCAGTTTTGTTTGGGACCCAAGAGCCAAGCGTACTAGAAATTACTCCCATCCCTGTATTATTAGTAAAAGCCATGTCTGTGCAGACAGACAAAAGATTTCTATCAAAGCCAACAAAAAGTAGCTAATCTGCTTTCAGGTTTTGAACTAAATCCCCCTGAGAGCCTGTAGCTTAGGAAGGGTTGTTGTCTTTTTTTAAGTATGTTTAAAACTAGAAAAAATATATATATCATAGACTGCAAAGTGTAGAGCACTTTTCAGTTCTCTTTTAAAGTGCTTGTTTAATTGATTTTTTTGTTGTTGTTGCAAATGGAGATTTCTCTCTTGACAACAGCTGCTGTGTTTTTTGTAGAGTCTGGTAAGCATCAGCGCTCCAAATGAGCCTGAGTCTCAGGAGGAGGAAGCAGGGAATCAGAAAGAGCATTGTGCCTCTTTTGTCACTATTCTGTTAGCAGCCTTGAGTTAATGTATGCCTGCCTCTCAGGCAAAAAAAAGCTCGACAACTTGTCCTTGTTTGAAACGATAATACACCACTGGCTCAATTTTGTAAAAATCAGTCTGCTCAGCTGTGGAAACAGACATGTTTTTTCTGTTGTGTGATATATGCAATGAGTTATCACCATACGCCCCGTACTTGGATGATGGGATTTTAAATGTCAGGAAATAAATGAAAATATCAACAGTTTGGCAATAGGAAGATTTCTGTTTAATGTGAACCTGACTTTTTGAGAGTCTTTTTGTGAGCTTCTCCCTAAAACCTAATCGGTGAAGATTAATTTTAAATTGAAAAATGACAGTAGATTTGAATTTGCCTGTGTGTGGTGCATTTCACTGAGGAAGAATCAGAAAATTGTGAGTGTCTTGTTATGGCTATAGTAAGAGGGATACTTGAGGCAAGATTAAATCTGTTTCACACTTTAATTTGTAAAACTAATAGAAAATATGAATTTTCAGAGTATTTTTAATTCATATTTACCAAGATTTAAGGAGATATTTTATAAAACTTCCTTATTAAAATGTTGTCCTGTTTTCCCTGTTTTGCTTGTTTTGCATCTCTCAACATTCACACATACATACACTCTTACTCATTCGCTCTTAAAACAAAGTGAATACTCTGTTCCCCCTTTCATAATTAAATTGAGCTTATCCCAGAGTTACTGCTGAAATCCAACCGCTCCTCATTTGCAGTACCATCTCCTGATGCCCTAACTTAAAGCAGCATGTCTGTGAAAAGCAAATTATTTATTTTTTTTTTATAAAAATATACATGTAGGTAATAACTCTGTTTTCTGTGTGAAATCTGAGAAAAGTTAGAGTAATCGTGAGAGTTTGTAGCATTTTATGCTGTCTTTAGTAGTGAAAGGAGTAAAAAATATGTAATAAGAACATTTATGAATGAGTTTTTCTTCAGGAAAATAGAAGATGGGAACAGCTTGGGTGAGATATAGCCGTGAAGTGAGGTGAATAACAATGCAAAGCCTTGTATATGGAAAGGAATTCCCCTATAGAAAGAACTTTGCTTCTGCTACTGTTTCCATTACAGTGAATAGGAAAATTTGAAAATGTCACCTTCATTGGAAATAGGAAAAGGCCTATGAATACCTCACCATTCATGGGAATGAAAAAAATGACATTTCTAAGACTTTCATTCATCTAACAAGTTATTTATTTGCCTCGGTGTTTTTTGTAGGAATGACAGTATAGCTACCTAATCCCTCATTCTGCGTGTATGTACACAGTACTTATATCTGTGAATAAATGCATTCAAATGTATACATACCAGGCAGCAGTACAAGCCAGCAGGGCTGAAACTGAGTGCAACCCAGACATTCCTATGTTAATTGTTTATTCTGAGTTTGAAGTAAATCTATTGTAATATTCCCTTCAGCCATCAGCACTCTTACTCCTTTGTAATATAGTGCAGTGAAGGTCAGTGTTGACAAATTCTTAGTGTGTTTTGAAAAAGATTAATGCCTAGCAATGAACTCCGTATGAAAGGTTTCCTTTCAAACAACATCTTAGGTTCACTGATTCGGTGTAAAACACGAGCTTGTATCATAAAGGTCATAGTTAACACTGTACTTGGCTGCCAGACCCCTGGTTTAATATAAGCTGAATTAGATCCCATTTTTTTCCCCATTACAGAAATTTAAGACTAACCACCAATGAGGAAAGAAGTTCTTTCACCTGTTACTTAGACACTGACAAACATTAGATTCCTGGAGGGGTTCTTCACATCAGCCACCCAACTGATAACAAATTGCTTTATTTTATCTGTCAAATATGTTAAAAAGGGTGATGTGGCTAGAGTTCAACAGGGACCAAGTGTTTGGTTCCAAGGTAATGGGGGGCACCTCTCTCCATCTGGAGTAAAGACATATGAGCCCTCTCCTGGAGTTAGGCTCTACAGGTCGTTGAAACTGGAGAAGGAGGGGCTCTTCTCAAAAAAAAGCTTTCTGATTCAAGATCTTTCCTCTATTCTGCAAAGGACTGAAATCCAAATCCCTCTGCTGACAGGCTAGGGGTGAGTCCCAAGTTTCATCTTGCCTAATTAGATATTTGAAAGTGAGATGTTCAGATCTGAACTAATCTATCCGTCTTCCCTTTGTAGTCAGTGGTAAGAGGATGGGGGCTTCTGCTGATTATCCCAGACAGCTATTCTATGAGGTATCTCTGGATGTGTCTATTTCTCTATGGATTACAAAGTCAGCCTAGGGTGAGTACTTCAGTCTTATAAATGAAGCTTTTAGTTGCCTGAGTTAGAACAGATGAATCCCCCTCCAAGTCTCTAACCTTAATGATAAAATACCCTAATAGAGGGAGTCTTGGTTAAACCTGTTTCACTTTGAATAAAAAGATGGGAATATTCACGGGGGGGGGGGGGAGGGGGGGGTGGGGGGGGCAGGGTGTGTGAAAGGCAAAGGAAAGATTTCTTTACCAGCTGATTAAGTCATATAAAGCTGGAGTGTCACCCCAGTACATGTTCTAATGCATATGTATATCAAGAAGAATAACACAAGGAGGAGACTGCAACAAAGGCTCACTTCACAATATGTAAGAGCCCAGCATGCTGAAGGCTGCAGGTGCCCACAAATCAAATCCAGTAAAGAAAGGATGATGTTCTAACCACTAAACTTATTCATAAAAGGTACTTTTTCCCCTTATTATGCATAGGTAGACTAGGCCCTAGAGGTGCAAGTGGTAAAAAAATCCTTAATTTTTTCCAACTCTGCTGATGTTTTCCTACTCTGCTGAGTCAGACATCAGCTGCCACTGCACTGGCAAGAATTTAAAGATTCTGCCAGTGATCAGGGCACAAATTAAAGTATTTTTCATTGAAAGATTTATGCTGCTAAGAGATTTAGGATCTACAAAGATTATGTTGTGCTTTTGAAAATATAGCATTGAAAGAGGAGTGAAACTGATGGACACCAAGAGCTCCGAGGACCACTTTGATTTGTGGCATTTCAACAAAAGACTCTATTGTAAAGAAACTGCAACCATAGGTTTAACCCAATGAAAAAGACAATATTTTTGGTTTTTTTTTCCTTTAGTCTTTCGTGTTCAGTATGCAGAACTCTCCCAAAGGCTGAAAATGCTGTGTCAATTCTTAACACAAACCTGAAAAATGATTTCTTACATTCACTGAGCAAACATTTTGTTCTTCTCCAGCTTTTACACTGCAGTCAGTGCTCTAAGGCCTAAGGATCATGTTGCCTAACTATTGTCCCCAAGCATCAAGGGCCTAGTCACAGCATTTCAAACAGACATGCTCTGTAGTCAATGGAGAGAGAGGAAGTCCTGCAGAGGACTAGCCATCTAGCTAGCAAACTATTTCATCTCCAGATAGATGTCTAAGTTAGTTGGATATATCACCCTCTGGAGGGGTGATTCATCCCACTAAACCACAGAGGCAGCTTAGATGATGAGCTGAGCTTACATGGCTCACAGGCCTTCCAGTGGCTTAAGGGTAGATGAGATGAAACCCACTCAGCCTGTCCAGCATCCATACAGTCTCTGCGAAGACAAGTCTTCACATTGACTTCCTTTTTTGTTGATGTTGTCTGGGAGGATGTTTTATTTGTTGTTGTGAGGAAGATGGGGAATGGGATTACAGCAGTTGGGGCTTTTTTTCCCTAGAAAATGATAGTATATAACTGTTTTGGTAACTTTTTGTCCCTCCATTTGATAGGTTTCATGCACAAGAGTAACCTTGATTTATCTGAAGTAGATAAATGCTCAACTGTATCTTCTAAAGTTAGATATGGTAACCTTCTCATCTTTCACCATGTACTTCCTCAGCTTCACAGAGGCTACATCTAGACTACTGAGTGCTTGACTGCTTCCATGTTTCTATGAAGTCAGAAAGCAGATAATCTACTGAGACAATCACCTTCCTAGAGAAACCATAAAAAATCCAAGAGGTAGATACTATGCTAACAAATTCATAATAAAAATGGATTAATGTCGAAACACAGACTTTGAGTATGCATGTCCACAATAATGAGATCTGAAAAAAAAAAAAAAGAAATTATGAATCTATGTCTAACTGGCTTTTCCACTTACTGTTACAGAAAACATAAATTATACACTTTGTAACCATCTGTAATGTCAGTATCAGCAGCTGCTCCCAATTTACTGTATAGTGCTATTGTACATATTATTTGCTTTGGAAATTACTTGCATTTTCTAGAACTATATCTTGACTCTTTGATTTTATTTTTTTTTAAATGCACTCCAAAGATTAACAAAGCTATTAGTTAGCAGGAGTGACTCTGAACTAACAGCATTTTTGTAGTAGTGATTGCCTTTTTGCCATCTTCCACCAATGTTTATTTAATATGTTACGTACATACAAGGGCTGTTTGAGTATGTGTATGTGTGTAGATTTACATGCTGACATATGCTGACACAGTTTATTTTCCATATATTTGTGGAAATGGGTTGCTAATCACTTCTGTTAGTCTGACTTCACATCATTTAGATACCTTATCCTCTTAGGATAATTTCCTAACTACGGAAAAGAGTGTGCTAAAAAGAATAAAAATACTGGAGAGGGGATGTAAAACCTGTTTAGAAGATAATACATCAGGGAAAGTTGAGGAGGAAGGAAGACATTTTTACATTGAAAAAAAGAGTCCAGTGATTTCAATTGTAAACTTCCTCAAAGTTCAAAGAGACAGAATTTTTAGGTTTCTTTTAGATATCAGTCATGTTCTCACACAGGGCTTCATGAGCGTGGGCCAGGCTAGCACGGAGGTTAGAAGTGGATTCTGCCCTGTTTCCTGGCTGTCATGAGCAAGGAAAACAGCTTGTATTAAGTAAAAAGTCTAAGACACTTCTTACAGGAATGGTACATTACTCATATAGTGTGCCATGGATAATGAAAGATAATCTTGATGTTGAAATTTAGTCATTTTATTCCATTCATGATCAAGGCCTGTAACATTAGGCTCTTGTTGTCTGGCATAAAAATAACTGATGGAATGGATAAATATTCAGTTGTTTTCCTGGAACATATCAAGAATATTCATCAGAAATATAATTCTGCACAGTGTCAGTACCGCAGACGGAGTGATTAACTTCACTAGTTAGAGTGAAGTAGCGAAATATTTATTAAGGTGAAACAGTGATTTAACAAAATCAGTAGTAAGTGCAATAAAACCAGTAGTAAATGTGATAGTGTTCTACGAGATTTGATGTCAAGGTACACTCTATTATTTACTGCATAGAGGACAGGGTCAAACAAGCTGTCAGGGAGACCCTCCCGTTGAGTCACGAGGTTCAGAAAGGACCCCCTTGCTTTCTAAATTCCTTCTCAGAGACACAAAACAGGGAGAGCACACCTCCACAATCAGCCTTATACCTTTGTGACTCCATGGATTGTAGCTGCTCCAGGCTGTTAAATATCAGATCTTCACATCCTTTCATTTTGTAGTCAGCAAGAAATGTTTTGCAAAAAGGTGTAATAGGTGAGAGAACCTCAAAAGGTTTGTTTCACTAAACTTTTAGAAAGTTCACAATTTAAATCACTGGAACCTTTGTGTAGTGTAATAATTTCTTCCTTTCTGCTTTAGTTTCATAGGGTAAATTTCTTCTGGAAATTTGATCGTCTATTTTCTTATACAGTGTTCTCCTCCTACCTCTTTTCTCGGTCTTTTGTCCCCACTCTCTTTTTTTTTCTTTCTTTCCCCTATTTATTATCAGATTTTATTTTTATTTTTCCCTTTTTTCTCACATTCCAAGCCTAAGTTTTTCATTTTATCTGTGCGTAGATTTGGGTCTTTGGCAAATTAAAGAACTACTTGTAAATTATTTATCAGCTAATGCAATCTTTCATAGATGATCTCCCAGTACTTCATAGAAATGAAGTACTTGGTGAGTCAATACTTGAAATCACCATTCTCAGAAAGCTGTGAAGGTGTTATTCGTTTATTTATTTATTTTCTTTCCTAATGATCAAAGCTTCCAGAGTAAAAAAGATCCACTGACTTTCAGCTGTGCTCTGAAGTTTCTTTGGCAGTTTTGGAAGTGTACTTTCTCATGTCCAGGCTTTCCAAAGCAATACAGTTCACAAAGACTAAATGTATCACAGAAATATTAAACCAAAACAGGAATAAGTATTAATTGTTGCTCTTCAAACAAAATAGAAAAATAACAGTAACAAATTTGTGGGAGCGGAGGGTGCAGAGGAGTTTATTTTTATCCTGAAGACAACTGGCATTTGCACTTCCTTTTGCCCTTCTCAGAATTTCAATAATTTAAGCCATCATTGCTTTTCAGGAGAAACCAAGGTGATTCTAACTGCCACTCCTGTCTATCCCCTCCTTTTCATGTATTATCCCCAACAGTAAGAAAGAAAGAAAGAAAGGAAAAAAAAAAAAGACACAATAAATTCTGAAAGAAATATTTAGTTGGCAAGTTTGTTGGCAATTTGTATGGTCAAAAATATATTTCTTGGTTTTGATAGGATGGAAGGGTATTCTGAAGGTGACAAAAAACAACAGAGCCATAAAAATTATTTTCTACTGGTTGTTAAATATGTAAAGAAAAACTGAAGTACCAGAAATATTGGCATTCAAATATCACCAGAGGAAAACAAAATAAGGTCAAATGAAATAGGAAGTTCCTTTTTATAGTTATGCATATTAGCATGTTATGCCTCACAATGCAGGTACATCTGAAAAGTGCAAGTATCTGGGACTAGATTTAAGAGGCTCAGTAGTTCTCACTGTTCCTCCTCTGTCCCAGCCTTTCCATGACCTTCAGCAAGCCCTTCATGCTTCCTATCGGTAAAACAGAGACAATGATATTTAGAGAAGAAATCTGCAGCTGCAGCACTTCAACTCCCAATCTCACCCTAAGAAGGATTCCCAGGCTGCAAGTGATTATAACTGTGGGAACACATTTCTGGTAATGACACCACTATGGTGAAAAGTTAGGCTCATCTCCTGTTCTTAAAGTTCCTGTGCATGTCCTTTTTTGCAAGAGGTGTTAACAGCAGAGTACTAGCTATGTTATGTCTCTGTTTATTGCTGTCCAAAATCCACTTGCAGCTGGATATAGGCTTTATTTCCTGTCCAAGACCCCTGCGTGGGTGTGGAGTGTGATACTGAGCTGTCATCATGTTACTTTCACGAGAGAGTGGCATCCGAATGGTGTCTTGGCAGCTCTCAGTGTGTGTGTGTGTGTGTGTGTACATGTGTGCATGCACATGTGCAATTTGATTCCTCGCTCCTTTAGAGCTTATGCAGTCACTTCTTTTTGTGTAAAGCAAAAGCAGAGTGGGGAAAAATTGCTTGGGTGATCTTCTTTCTATAGGTGAAAACAACCCTATGTAAAGCAAGGCAAAGGTACTAAGAAGTGTTTCATGGAGCCAGCCACTGTCCAAGGTAGGTGTTTGAATAGCGTACTTCATGTAAGTGGTGTGGTTTTGCTTCCAGTACACTGTTTTTTTGAGCCTTTGCATTGCTACAAGCCTGCTGACTGCAAAACACTGCTGCCATTTTGTGTTCTGGCTGGAACTGGAAAGAAGACTTATTTCAGGCTAGCTGCAAGAGACTTCACTGTTGTTTTTCTTTGTAGGTTTTATCAAAGCTAACCGAAAGCAAAAAATAAAGAGGCTTGCTTAT
>KZ506447.1:102800-113766 GCA_002844005.1 Limosa lapponica baueri
CAAGGAAAGAGCAAAACAAATGAGATACACATATAGTTTTGAAAATTAATGATGAAGAAAATGCCAGTATTCTTAATGACTGAGCTAATTAACAAGGGCATGAAATGAAAGATGACAAGATGGAAAAAGCTGTGTCAGAGATTTAGTGTCACAGTACATTGCTTAGCGAAGCAAAACCCCTTTTCAATGGAACAGTAAACATTAGCATGCCTTTTTTTAAAAAAAAAAAATGTTTCTGAAGCACAAGAATGTTCTCAGTAACTAATATCATAAATATCATTTGCTTCAGTCTTCAAAAGTAAGTTTTTCAGGCAACTGAAAGCATTAAGTACACTGATGCAGCACAAGAGCATGTTAATTTGTAAGAAAAATAAATAAATAAATAGAAGTGCTGTAACACTGACTTGCCACACAGGTTCCATGGCCGTATATATAATGTATATACAATGGCTTCATTGAACTGAACTTGAACTGGTAACTCCTAGTAGAGAATGCTTACAATTTCAAAATTAAATATATTAATCTTTAATTTAAATTCTGTGTAACTGATTTTTGTGCCAAAAGTTCTTCTTCAGCCTTTTAACTCTACATCTTAAAACTTACCCTGGAAAAGCTTCCATCTTTATCCTCCTCTTCAGGTCCCATTTAGCCACCAGAGACACCATTCAAATCCATTCTCTGCTGTTTGCACACACAAGGTGCTGAAGGTGGATCTTGCCAGGAGTTAATTAGTTGCTTGAAGCTCTTGTTCAAGTTAAAATTCCTGAAAGTTTCAAACTCTGCCAGGAGAAAAGCTTTCTTATTACAAGAGCTCAATCCTTTAGCTTCAGAGCATGCCCAGAAAAAACACCTGACCAGATTACATAGTAGGACAGACCTGGACATTGTGTGAGTGGTTACCAGACAATGCGGTATAGTTTTCTCTCTCCTCCAATAAGTAAAATTTATTTATATGTGATGGAATATCTCCAAAATAAACTTTAGAGAGGCAGATTTGTACCAGAGTAGCCAACAGACCATGGTGAGGACAGCCAAACATAAAATACTCATGATCAAAAAATTCCTCCTTCAGTTTACTCAAGACAGCCTGCTAATAGGGATGTTCTTGAAGGATGTAGAAAGTTAATTCATATGACTTCTCTGCATTCCCCTCTGCAGTGGATTTAAGTTTCTTACAGGACTGGTGGGTAATCTACCAAGCCACTAACTATTCCCTCTCTTTTCAGATTTTTCTTTATTTTGGCTTTTGTCTTTTCTCAATGGAAAGGGACAAAAAGGAATGCCTTGCCTTAACAGGGAACTTTGAACATGAACTTAATTCCAGCTTAACGTTCACTGTTCAAGAACCCAAGAGAAGGAAGTTGTGTACAATTCCAGAGATGCTTACTCATCTCTAGCTACTTTTACCAGGTGACTCCCAGCCCTTTCTCTATACATCAGTAATAATTAGCTCAAATGGTGCCTTGCTGAGTTAGTTTCTAAAAATTTCTTCCTCAGACATCCCAAATCTAAGCAACTAACCTAGAGTTAACTAGGCATGAATAGGCATGCCTAGAAGACTAGGCATGAATTATTGCAGTCACTAAATATGTTTGATGATGTGACTCTTAAATCATGAGATCAAAAACCCCAAACGTCTCCACAAGAACACTCACCTAAACCCAAGAAAACAGGGAAGAAGGACACCCTAGGGACTCACCTAAGGAGGATTCACCATGCAATGTGAACACCTCTGGATGTTTTATTTACACAGTGCTGAGGAAAATTCAGTTTCACTCCAAATCCTGCAGCAGGGCTAATGAATTCGGAGACATCAACTATTTGCTCGGCCCTGTTTTTAACACCGCTGTAGGTAAAAGTATTTTCAGTCTAGGAGAACCTTTAGTAAATGCACTAGAAAAAGACCTCATGCTTTATCCCTTACAAATATGTAATGGCAGGGCAGGATATCATGCTTCTTTTCTTCTGTTCAAAAAGGAGGAGTTTACTCTAGAAGGACATGTGATACAGTTGCACAGATAAGTACATCACTTTTTAAATAGTCTATTTTTTCTTTGCTGTTAAAGGCTCAAAGGGGTGGCTACCTAGACCACACAATAATAACACTGTAGTTGTGAGGCTCCTTGCAAGGCAAGTGGAGTTCTGACTTCATTGCACTGCATGAGTTCAGTATTCACTGGGAACAATATTAAACCAATTCTGCTTTTGAAAATCCAGCCTATTTAGTATGTGCCAAACCAAGATAAATATTTTCAAATATGTTCTATTTGCATTAAGAAAAAAACGTATTAAGACAAGGCAAAATCAGCTTGCTTTTCAAAGCGTTATTCAAATACGTAACAGAAAACAAAAAGAAAACATAGATTCATAATTTATAAAACACAAGCCATACTACAGCATCTATAGTGTGAAAAGAACATTTGCATATTTCTTCAGTGCAGTGTGCAGGAGAGATTTACTAGGAGATGTAAGGAAATGCACTACATGATACTGAAACTAACTTTTTCCCCTAATGGTTGGGTCTTACAGAAATGTACCAGCTGCTGAGGTTGGCAGACTTTTTAAATTCCAGGTTTGCAATTCAGAAATAATTTTGGGGGGGGGAATAATCGAGAGTATGACAGTTTGTCTACAAATATGTCACTATCTGTTTACTTCACTGTGTGTCAATTGGATTAGTTCCTTATTCAGGGAGGAGAAGAAGCTGAATCAGCCATTGTAGAATCCCTGCTGCCTGGTCTGCCTCTGCAGCCTGGAAAGGACCCCTCCTGCTTCCAAGGAAAGCAGGGAGTGAAAACCCAAATACCGTGCCCTTGACTTGGTCACGGAAAAAAACAGGCTAGTAATAAATTAAAGGGGCTTCTTTGGAGACAGCTGTTAGCTGTATGCATCAAGTTAGCCATTTTCTGCACAATAGTTTGTGTAGGTGTCAGAGGAATCTCAATAGTTCACCAATTACTGGAAAACTCTGGGAGTCAAATGTTTGGCTGAATGATGGCTGGATGTTTTTAAGTCTGTTTTTCCCTCTGCAAACAGCTGATGCCTGCATTAGCTAAGATCAAATGAAAAATGTATTCAGCATTTCAGAGATACCCAGAAGGAAAGTAGCAGTATCAGGAGCTAAGCTTTCTTATGCTTCTTTTGTATATGTCAACTTATATTACCCTGTGTGATGTATTATCCTTCCCAGTGTACTTAATATTATAATGAAAGAGGACCATTAATATGGAAAGTCACGAGACCACTTCTTTCATATGCAAAATAAATTGCACGCAGCCACACCTCTGACCTGAACTTTTGAACCTGGAAGCTGTAAAATTTGCTTTTTATACATTCCTGAGAGTTTTGATAGGGTCTACTACTGTTTTTTTCCCGACAAATGAAAAATATACCTGTTCGTAGCCTGAAACAGCCACACTAAAGCTGTGATAACTGAATCACTGAAGGTCTGTATGACCCCTTCCTAAAATGTTTGTTCTTATTTCTTTTAGTATGAAAGTGCAGTACAGAAGTGACAAACTCAAAAGAAATATTCTCTAATATCCTAGGAGGGATAAATCTTTCTGAGAAAAGTTTCTCTTTCTCTTACTCTTTCTCTCTAAGGTACAAATCCTGTTATTTCTCTAGCTGTGACTTCTGTTTTGTCTCCTCTGTATCAGTATCTCCATTTTATGGTGTTTTTTTGTTTGTTTGCTGGGTTTTGGTTGGGTTTTTTTTTGTTTGCTTATTGGTTGTTGTTGGTTTTTTTAAATGTATTTATATTTAATATAACCAAGATGACCAAAAAAAAAAAAAAAAAAAAAAAAAGAAAGAAACATAGTTAAGCACTGAGCACCTCATGCAGACTCTGGGTAGTGTTACCAGCTCAAAGGGGCTAATTCTTCTTCTTTAGAAGCCAGTTAGTGTTATTAGAGATTTCCATCACAACATAGTGGGGTTCTGGTTTTTTGGTTATGGTTTTTTTTTTGTTATTATTTAAATTCTAAATGAACTACTCTGATTATATTCAGAGGAAAAGCAGTTCCACTCTTTATCCCAGATATTTCACCAGCAGCCAGGATGAGGCCGCCTTTCTCGTAGCTGCTTTGTGACAGCCTTTTTAGCAAAACGTATTTCACCTTAGTATAGGCTACAAACATTTTAAAGAAAAATCCAAAACAGTTACGAAATCCATTCCATAGGTGAAGACAACTTGAAGTAAACGTGCTGGGATGTGGCAACAAAATCTTTTTTGACAATCAGATAAAAAAGACTAACTAGGGGAAGGGAAGGGAAGGGAAGGGAAGGGAAGGGAAGGGAAGGGAAAGAAGGGGAAAAATTAAAGGAAAAAGATTCCAGAAGGACCCATAAATTACTTCCATCAGATCACTGAGAAGAAGAGACACCCTGCATATAAATCTCCATCACTTAGCAAGCAGCTGAAGACTTCAGTTTTCAGTCTGCGTCCTTGACTTACTACCTCCTACCTAGAAACTCAGTAGAGCCTGGAACATCAGACTTGAGTATAGATGACCCTCTTTTTGACAGCTATGACACGATTTGGCTCTTCTGAGTGCAAAGTTCCCCCCCCTATGGGAGAAGGGAGATATACAGCTGAAAAGAAATATAGGGCACTATATTTAAGGGTAAATTGAAATAAGTATCTTACCAAACCCAGGCAAAGTATGTTGTATTGATGGTGAGTTTAACAGCTTACAAATGTATACTCAAAGATGAGGACCCTCACTGGCTGTCTTAATATTTCCAGTATACGTGGTTTCTTATATTAAGCCTAATGGTTTGCTACATAATTGCATCATTAGTAAACCAGTGTTCATGTTCAGTTTCAACTTTCTGTTGGTTTAGAGAAAGGATTTCAAATTTGCATTTAAATGAAATTGAGCAAAGAGTGATAAAGGCTTCAATTAAAAGGCCACCTGTTTCTGTTAATTCATTTTTAATAGGAACAGTAAATATTTTCAGTTGACGCACTTTCTGCTGCAAGATTGGTACATTCTTCTCTTCTTTATCTCCAGTGTCAGACAACCCTCATTAGAAGAGTCTATCATTTTCTCTGACTAAAGGAACCTGTCCCCAGCTTCATGAATCTGTTGGTTCAAGACAAAAAAGTAAAGTAAACCACATAGCTATTTAGAAAGTGTAAGCATAACAAACTAACACGTGATCAAAGCAAATTCTGCTAATAAATTCTTTTTAAAAATCAATAAGTTCAGGGGACAAAAGCAAAGTTGTGTACTCAAAAAAGCCACATTCTTTCTTCAGTTACACTCTTCTTGGAGCCTACAGACCTCACTTAGGCATGCTGGTATGAAACAAAAGTAATGTCCCATGTTACAATTATGTAATGTAATTAGAACTGGAGGATTACAAATATGTAAAACACAAATCATGACAAGCAGTTTTCATGGAGTATAAACCAAACTGGTGTTCACCGAGTATGAGCTTTAGCTGGCACCTGGAAACATTACGTCTTCCTATAAAATTTCTTCCTTTGATGCTAAATCATTCACTTTTTTTGTCTTGCTTTATAGGTTTACAGCTCTAGTTTTGTCCAGCTGCCATTAACAACATAGTAGCTCATCTTGTTTTCCTAATACTTTTGAAATAATTTGTACCCATAATTGCTTCTCTGTTTTCCATTTACTGTAACCATAACCACTAATTTGCTAACAACCGCTACACTTCTGTTACAACCAAAGCTTAAAAATCCAAGCAATTTCCTCAAGAACAATTTGCACTGAACACCCTTCTCTTTGGGGATGCAATGTAAGCATTTAAATAAAGAACTGAAGCATTTAATTAGTGTGTGCTTGCTTCCTGCTAGCAGGACATCACACTAGTGAGTAAATGGATTAAGTTTCTTGTAACGCAAGCCAGGAGACATCTTGACAGTTGTGTTTTTCATTCTCAGATGTCTAGTTAAGGGAAACACAGGGGTCCAATCCCACCTTTAAAAACTTTATCTTTGACTTACATTATTATTGTTTTTTTCCTGCTATGTGGTTTACCACAATAAACTTAGCAAGGGATTATGTTTTTCATTTCTGGTTGAATGAAGAAGGGAATTAACAGAAATGTAAATAGAAGATATTCACAGGAAACTGCAGGTTAGGGGATTTACCCCCTATTTGTTATAAGTTAAACATTTACAAAAGAAAATAAATACTGCAGAACTCTCTCTCCTTGCCTCTCTCCCCTCCCTCTCCTACCCCATATGTGTTTCTGATTGACGTACCCATATAATTTGTTTGGTTTTATATTTGCTGGATGAAGGCATGTATCAGGAGTTTCAAATAATTGATTTTTATTTGGATCACATTCTACTTCTTAACTGGTAGCTGCTGCAGTTGTTTTCTTTTAATGCTTAGAAAGCTGAAATAAAAATATCTCTTGAAGTTCAGCATGAGTACATGTTGCAAAAGGTTTGGACCTAATGCTCTGCTATTAAATAAATATATTAATCTTTTTCTTTAAAGTTAGATGGCTAAAGAAACTGGAACAAAGCATATAAATAACTGATTTCAGCTCAGCTCAAAGGGTCAAAAGACTCTTACTGGTTACTACGCTTATGGAGAAAAGACTGCTTAATGCTCTCCAACTCACTTCAAAGGACTCGCTATTCTTTCACTACCTTGGTAAAGCTGTGTATGAGTAATTATTGCTGTAGCTGTTACAGATTAAACTGAAATGGGAAAAGAGACTGCACAAAAATCAAGGTAAAGTAGTGGGAAATAGCAACTTCTCATTCAATGGCCACCTGCAGCCCTACGATATGAACATCTAAGGTGTTGATCAGATCACTGTAAAGGCCTCAGCATGCTCTGACATTGACTGAAATAGCAAGTGCTGAAGGATACATACTCATATAATTCCTATCAATTTTTGCCAGAGTTAAATACCTAAGTATATTTCCCAAATTTGGAAGTGTACATTACCTTTATTGGCATATTAAAGGGTCTAACTAAGTTCTTTTGTCTCCAGTGAGGAACTAGATTCAGTAAAAGGCTAGGTTTTCTGCAGCCTTTACCACTTACCTAAAGGAAAAAGGCTCTCCTATAAAAGCATAGTAGGGAATGTCACCAAGTGGAAAAGTTCTTTTGGACACCTTAACACAACAAAGTTACGTTAAAGATAGAACAATTCTATTTTCTTTTGCAGAATTCTTTAATTAATTAATTCAAAATTGCTTAAAATCAAAAGTGACTTTTGGCATTTTGAGTTTTCAGTAGAAACATACAAGTTTTACTGAAAACTTTTTTTTTTTCCCCAAAGAATGTTTTAAAAAACTGGTTTGAGAAAAAACTATTGTTTCAAATTATAAATACCTAATTTTTACCATTGCAAAAGGAGCAGTATTTTTCAGATCAACCTTCTTTTTTGAGGCATGTAATTTATGACTATCAGATTAAATTTTTATAATGTTTGGATAATTGCCCAATATTCCTAGTGAAGATAATGAACCTTTTCTCAGCAAAAAAATAACTCGTGCTGAACAGAATTCACATACTTGTAATTGTGACATTTATTGGCCAGTAGAAGAAAATATTTAAACATCTCATTTTACTGGACCGTGAACATAGATCTAAAGGATAACCTAAAACTGACAGTTTGAAATCCTGCAGAAACTTTGCTTTCAAAGAAAACAAAAGTTAAGTTCAGAGTCCTTTTATTTGATTTTTTGTTCATTTATTGGGGGTTTTCATTTGTTTGGTTCTTTTGCTGGTTGATTACTGAGTAGTCTTGCTGCTGGATTGGTTGAGGTTGGGTTGGGAGGTTGGGTTGAGAGCACTTTCAGCACTGATTTCCTCTAAAATTACAGTGGTGATCTGCAAGCTCCACTTGAATAATGCAATGAGGTAGGAATTTATCACAGTAGGTTGATGGCATCTGGAGAACAGTTAGCAGGAAGCAGCGACATGGCAGATAAATCTACTGTTAGGTGGCTCCACCAACTGCCATCTACCTCCTCCCATGGACAAAATGAAGATAAATGTAGTAGGCATGTCGCTGTCATTGGGTTGAGTTGCACTGTTCCTTTCAGCTGCTCTGTCCTGCTCTAAATCAGTAAAGAAGCCATAAACCACACTTCACATTTAAACCGCTCTTTAGGCTTCTGTCCATCTCAGGAGCAATACAAGTCAGAATTGCTAATTCAATCTATCCTTTCTACTTCTGAGGTCTTTTTGAATTATCCTTGTTGTGCAGGAGGTTTAAAACATCTGAGGGGTTGGTTTAACAGACCTTTATGAGTAGTGGAGGGCAAGAGGTAGGACAGGAATTTTAAGATCATTACAAGTAGCAGTCGATACCATCTTCTGCTAACTGTTTTCCCCTGGAAATATTACTTTTTCCTGCCGTGCTGTTGCAATTCAACTCATTCCATTGCACAGCTACCATTGAAACTCTTCAAACTGGACCAAAATCTGAGTGACACTATACCTTTGTCCATGCAGTGGGAATAGCACACCCCAAATGATTTGCAGTTCAGCCTGGTACTGAAGTAATCAAAAAACTTTGCAAAAAACTCTCTTGCTGAGCTTTAATTAGGATTAACTAGTCAGAGGTCATCCTCTATTCTGGTTAATACCACTTGTATCACCTGAAAAATAAGTGGATTACAAGATTAAGTCTAGTTGCTGAGTAGATTAAAAACATATTAAACCTGCAGATGATATTATAACATAGTTAAAAATATATTATGAAAGAGAAGCTTCACACACCGATTATTTTTTTTAATAGTGCTTAGATCCTTTTTTCTTTAACAGCCCAATTACATTTGTAATAGTCTAAGACATATACCCAGGATACCTCATACATCCAGTGGGGTTTGATCAAAGACTCACAGTGTCACTTCCTCATTGTGTTGCTTTCTCCAAAAGGAGAAAAACTGACTTTTTTTCTTCAATAATATGGAAAATACATAACACAAGTTCTTAAAGGTCTGATAAACCTTCAGAGGCCATTTTGATAATAATAAAGTTAGGTGTCAGTTAAGCAAGCAATTTAACATTCATAGACAATTACAAGACACAGTGCTCTTTTTTAAAAAGTCACTGAATTAACATTTGAAAATCACTGGATGAAAACATAGGGAGAAGTTGTAAATCAAAAACATACAGTGATATGCAATAAGAATACATAACCATCTAAGCAAAGATAAAGAAACGGAAGCTGAGCAAGAGATGGATGGTTTCGTATGTGCGTGTGAGACAGAATGTATATACACGCATAAAATTATGTGTTTATATATATATACATTACATATATATGAAAAAATATGTGACTGTCAAGTTTTATGCTCTCATAGTTCCATCATAGTTGTATGCATCATAGTCCAGAAGATGTCTAAGGGTTTGAAGTTTAGAGTATCTTATAGGTGCAGTGTGGGGTTTACTCATTACCTATAAGTCATCAAATTTACACTGGAACAGAAATTAATTTATTATCATGATTAAGAGCATCATTGGGAAAAAATTTTCTTCCTGAGCTCAGTGAATGTACAAAAATTTCAATGGAGACCTTTCCCGCAGTAAGCACCATTTCATGTATTGCAAACACTCCATCTTTTCCCAGTTTCTACTCTGGCATAAGCATAATACTGGTCAGTTTTTGTATTGAACTACTTTTTAACATTTTTAATCAAATCCCCTTCTCCTCACCATTATGTGAGACCTTATGCAGTGGAGAAGTTTCTCTGTGGACATCCTTAACAGTAGAAGAGTTTGATCTTTGCCTAATATGGGGCTCATGAAACATCTCCTCTGCTGCAGCATTCCTCATACTTGTCCCACGTAGAATCATTTTAATGATTTCTGAGCCTCACCAAATACTTTATTAATAACACACACACATATTTAGTGTATTTTTCATCTAACATTTAATGTTAGAGACCCCCCCGCTTCTACTACTCCTCAAACAATTGTTTGGAAAAAGAAGGTCATTAAGCTTTCTCTGTATAAGATTCAATCTAAAATTACTTGATACAGATCAATGTTTATATCCGTTTAGGACCACACCCAATTCAGAACAAAGCCCAAAGTAAATGGAGGGGTGGAGGGAAATTACATGATCCTGGATATATTACCTGCTTTGGGAGTGCCTGCTGCGTTGGATGTTGTTAAAGGGATGGCAAAAAGCCCTTCTAATCTCCCTAGTAAATCCACAATTTATCACAGTTGTGGTTGTCATTAATTTTAACATTTTACTTGGAGTTGTCTAAAGCTTAGAATGAACTTGTGTGTAGGAGAAAACATTCAAGAATCAAGTGAATTCCTGAAAAATGAAACATTATTACATTGAAACTATAATAGGAGTTTTTGTGTTTATTTTTGATACCTAATACAATACTCGTATTCTGCCTATTGAAGCTCATGTCATGTCTTATCTTTGTGCTTTATAATGGCATAGCTTTTTTTCTATTAAGGCTTTTATACCAGTTTATTATTTTGTCTTCTTGGTTTATGAGGAAGTAAAATTATTTGATTCACATAAATTTTAATGTAAGTTAAATTACAAATTTTCCTTGCAAACAATAATTTCTTTCAATATTCTCAATTAAGTTTAATATTAAAATATAATTTTAAATATAAATAAACTGCAGAAAAAGAGTATGTAGAAATTATTTTACATGTGAAACTGAAAGATTAGAAAACTGCATAGCCTCTGAAATAAATATATAGGTCTAGGCTTCAACACCTTTCATAGCATGTCATAGAAAAGAAAGAAAAGGTCTTTCTTTTCAGACTTGAGAAAAAAGCGTGTTAGCATACTGTATATTTTTTTACTCACCTATTATTGTTGTTATTACACACATCATTATATTATTATAAACTTCCATTTACTGTTTTAAAAAATATTTTACAGTTTTCCTGTATTCCAATTTTTTTAAAAAATCCGTTCATGTACATATGAAATTAATTTGAGACAGTCTTAAATGATCCATTAATAAGAAGATGTCTATAATATG
>KZ506447.1:121203-139956 GCA_002844005.1 Limosa lapponica baueri
AGTACTATTTTTCAGCCTGTGAATGACAGATTTTTCACAGGGATTTGCTTTTAACTTCTTTCATGCTCTCCTGAAATTAATTTTTCTCAGTCTGATGTTTCCGAATTGCCTCTCTTCTAGTTCCTACATTGTGCTTCTCTTTTGTTGATGTACTGAAGTTCATAATTTAGACTTTTTTGGGTTTTTTTTGTTTTTCAAAACTTCAAGGATAAGAATAATCTCCTCTAGTTGTAGAAGTCCATATTAGGAGGAAGCAAACTGTACCCTAGGTCTGCTCCATTCATAATAACCTTGGCATTTTGAATATTAAAACCAAGATAAGTAAATTGACCATAGTATTTTTGACATAACATCAATGCAGGAGTGAAGAAGGTTATTCCTCAGGTTTGTTCTAAGGATTTCTGTTTCAGGAAGTTGCAATGGGTTCATGTTGATTTTACCTGAAAGTCTCAACAGAAATCTTTTTTAAGAATTTAAATCAGATCTACATGTTCCTGACACACAATAGGGAATTGCATCCTTTCTGAGTTTGTTTGGTGATATAGGAAATTTTTCAAATTTCTCCAGTGTAAGTTTCTTCACTTCACAGTATTTTTTTCTTCCCTTTCTGTTCTGTTCAGGCATAGAAGAAGACTGAATTAGTCTTATCAGCCAAGACAATATGATCTTTATGATGTCCTGAAATTTAAGCTAAGAGACGAGAAATGTAGTGGTGTCTACTTGCCAAGATAGATGGAAATGTGAAATTCAAGCAAGGGATCATTCAGGAATGCTATTTTTATTACAAGATATTTATTTAACTATACAATATTTTCTTCCTTGTCAGGTACTATTAGATATATAATATAAAGGAAGGAAAAAATACGTTTATTTTATCAATCATCTTTTATAATAAATTTATCAAGTAGAAACTGCAGAGAACTGCCCTTCATTATGAAAGCTGAGAATAAGTATAAATAATAAATCTAAAGTTCTAGCGTTTAGATCAAATGGACCATTAGTAGAAAGGTGAAGACCACCTGGAAAAGAAATGGGAAAATACCTTTATACAGTTCCATGAATTAATTTGGAAGCAAATAAATAGATAGTCTGCTAGGATTTATTTTTGGAACAGGAATCAGCAAAAAGATTTTTTGTCAGAGTAAAAATGTTTTCTTATCTTTCCTGTTGCAGAATTTTTCTTCTCATGACCCCTGTGAGATGCAGATGTAAATGTGAACATAGATTGAAACCATCTGTGGCAAAAAAATTTTCAGTATTTTCAATTAATTTAAAAGGACTTTTATGTTTACAGTTAAATGTGTGCTTATGTGCTGAGCTGGACTAGGTAAGGAAAAAAATCCTTGTAAAATATATGATAAAACAATGCTTTCTTAGCATTATCTATTGAACAATATGTTACATGAAATTTTTCTAACAGTGCATTCTGGATCCCAGTTGCAGAAAGTAATGAGGAGGAACTAAACTGACAAACTTCCCTAACCAGCTGCACCTCACAGTCCAATTATGTAGTTCTTCATTTTACAGATGAAATTTGGCTTTGATGAAAAACAGAGCATTGAAGCTGAAAATTAACATTTTGGTTTGGTTTTTTTTTTATAATTTTGTTTCTTTTCATTAAATTAGCACACATGCAAAGGCACCCATCAGTAGCCCTGGGCACCCTGAGAGATATTACAATAGAAGTTAAAAAGGGAGTAACAAATATCAAACAGGATAGTACAACTGCTGTACAATAGACTAACAAATAGTTATAAAAAAAAAATGTCTCTAAATGGTCATGTCCTTACTAAGTACAATAACCAACAGACTGACTTTGCAGTATATCTTGAATGTCAGCAGACTTATGCTGTTTCAAATCAAATAGGCTACCTATTTTCAAAGCTGAGGGACTCACTTCGAAAGTACTTTAAATAGTTCAATTCTTTTAAAGCAAGTTTATTGTATTTTGACTGCATTTTTTAGCTTCAGTTATTTAAATAATGTAATCAGGCAATGTTGCAAGGTAGGATGTCCTATGTCATTTGGAACTTCACAGGTAAAACCATGTTGCTAAGAATGTCTGTATTTAGAAAGAATTATCTTACTTGGTTTTAGATATTTAGGGGTAAACTTCTAAGTCTAATCTCTTCACATCTATATGGAAAGAAGCAGGCAGCTTTAGAAGGCATTGAATTAGAAGTTGTAAGATTTGAGGATGGGGTTCATTTATAACCTCAAGCATCTGGCAAAAGTTGCTCTACTAGATAGATTTTGCAGCCAATGGAGAAGGAGCAAGTGACCTGCAGAGGATCATGCACTTTTAACAAGCTAGAAATTTATTTTAGAATAAGTTAAATTGCCCTCAGACACTGCCCTTTTTATTCCACAGAATGTGAAACATCTATGTTCTGCATTATTGAACTGTTTCCCCATGTAGGAAAAAACAATCATCTAACTTTAGGGGGACAGAAACATTGATAACTTAATGGATCAAACAGAAGCATCAGAGACTGTTAGAGGCAGATTTCAAAAAGGTTTCTCACGCTATTGAAGGAAACTGTCATTTGAGTGCAAACACATTTTTACAGAATTTTTCCTGCTGTTATTCACTAAAACCACAGTTATTACACTGCCTGCTCAGCATCCCATACATTGTTTAATTTGCAAGGAAATTCTATATGGATTGAAATGTAGAAGAAGGAAGAGAACTATTCATTTCATCTTTTGCTTCATTCTTTTTTTGCAAGCACATCAAATGACTCATTTCATTTCTTTATGCTTCTACAGTAAATATCTGTACATTATCAGGGAAAAAAAGGGAAAACAGACACAAGAGACCTTTAGACCAAAAAAAAAAAAAAAAAAAGAGAGAAAAAAGCTCTTCTAGGTGATAAAAATTGAGTAATTTCCTTCTCTCATACCATTTTTAGTTTAGCATGCTAAATAGGCATTTTTTTCTTTCCCTATATGACGTTAGTATCTCTCTTTCCCTTGGATAAATCCTACACTGCCATAAATTTTTATTTCTCATGCTTGTGCTAAATTTTACTCTTGTCAAGCCTTGGAACAAATCCACTTAATTACATAGTTAAAAGTTCACAAATAAACTATGTTATCCATATGCTTCCAAACTCTCAGCTTTCGGATGAGAACTTGTCCTGTGTAGAACTACATGAGGGTATCAACTTTGATGTCTGTAAGGCTAGAACGTTCACTGAGCTTTGTCTGATGTAAGACTACAAGGGTAAATTCTGAAAAGAAATCTGGAAAATCACAAACTTCTCATTTTTACTAAAAATATGTGATTTCAAACAGTCTGATGCATGCTTGCTTCCTGTAAGATCTATGGGGAAAGTAGGATAGGAAACAAGCCTAAAATTCAGCCTTCTCCATCAAGGATACAGAAATGAATCCAGTTCATTTCAAAGAAGTTGCACTTCTCACCCCTACTTGATTTAAAGTAAGAAAAATTAATGTAAACATTGAATTAAGAAAAAGGCATTTTTAATAAACTTGAATATATTGAAGCTTGTGAATTAAATATAATCATTGATTAAAAATATAAAATAGGTCAGGAAAAATAATTAAAAAGAGAAGATAAATTGATGCTTAATATTTTTCCTTCATGAGATGAGGTTTTCTTTTAATAAAATATATGTTCCTAGATATGCTTTCCAAACAACAGTAAGTAATCCTGATTTTATTGTTTTAAGCAGCACACAAGTGAAACTATAACATACTGAGTATATTATCTTATATGGAATGATATATTGAATGATGTATTTTATAAAAATCTAGGATTTTTAAAATTACACTGTAATTCATGATATCAGAATCCCAAATTAATATTTGTCTCTACCTCTGTGGTAGGTCATATTAACTACTTAAATTAAAATTATTTCAATCTTTGGTGTGTTAAGAAGCAGAAATGCGGCTTTGAATGTTAGTGTTTATTCCCCTTTCTAATTATTCCATGAACATGTCTTGCTAGTCATTGGCCTTATCCTGCAAACTCTGTGAGTGAATTGCTCTCCATGAAGCTAATGAAGCTGTTAAAAAGTTGTTAGTGTTGATAAGGGACAGAGGCAGAATCAGGCCCCTGAGTGCTCCGCTGCTGTTGGTGTGCAGCTGAACCTCTTATTTAATCTCTTATTGAAAGCTGGATGGACTTGTACTGCACAGCATCTACCACCATGTGCATATATAGATGGTGGCTTATGACATGCAAAGAGAAAATATCCATATCCAAAGTAGATGATAGAAAGGAATAAATGTAACCTCTTTGCAGCTTCATGTCCCAATCATCAAAAGACTAGGGCTATTACGCTATAAAGTGGCACAGGTCTTTATACACAACCCTTATAGTAGTGTTACTTTAATTTTACATTCTGAAAATTATTTATGCTTTACCTATTTCCTGGGCTTTGTATATAACATTTGTTATTTCAATACAAAACCAAACCACGGGTCTTTATATCAAGGTCCTAAGGCAAAGTTTACATAATGAGATTGTTACTTACTTTGAAGGCAAATAAAATTCCTCAGTTAAATGCCACTTTAGATGTCCAAATTTGGAACTCTGATCTTCATAAGTCCTCACAACATCTATATGGAGCTATAATTTACATTATAGATGATAGTCAAGTGTATGAACATGGCCATCTACTACTATTTTAGCTCTTTGTGTATCTTTACTTCTGTATGGGGCCAGAAAATACAATATGGAACTTGCAGAAAATAGATACCTTTCAAGAGTGGCAGCTAGAGGCCAGCTACAGTACCCTAAGACATCTAAAACTACCCACCTGTTTTTAGGTAGTTGAATTTCCCGTTATAGGATAATTATGAAGACTATCAAAGTCACGGAACAATAACTGCCACAATATCAACCAGTATTGCAATGATGTCACAAGAGAGACCTACCTCACATTAGAGTCTTCCTGAATTTTGCTTCACTACCCTACAAAGATCAAAACGAGTTATATTCTCCCTAGTTAAGCAACATTAGCCTTTATACTCTTAGTTTTTGTTGTCAAAAAATAGCAGCCCCAAGGAACACAGGCTTAATATACAGTTGAAGACAGAAAAAATACACAAGCTAATACAAACCTACTCTTCTTTTCAAAAACACAGAATTAGGGTATTAATGTTCTGACTGCACAACACATTGCTTAATATTGTTCTGCAACATTTATTGACTCTTCAAAGACACATACTGTTAAAATACCATTCCTTTACTGCCAAGATTAAGTTTATCCTACACTAATGTTTTAGTGTGATCATTTAAGCGTTTTGCAAGTTTGAGGTTACATTTTAGTTTATTCTATTTAGGTTTGTGACAAAACAACTAAATCTTTAAGAGTTTGCTTACTGGAATGATTTAGTTTTAATTCTGACAGCATTGTGCAAATTGACAGCCTTATATAAATTTTCCTATAAGCAGTATGTCTCTAGAATTTAGTCCATCATAGACATAGTAACATAAACATCACGAGCAGCTGAAGTGTGATTATATTGAAGAAGAAAAAGTATGCAAACTGTACTGGTAAGTTTGGCTGCTTGCTTCAGCTACTGTAAATCAATGAAGCCCATTTCAGTTAGTGGATCCTTACCAATCTACATTAGCTAAAACCCTGGCCCTGCATTTTCTTCTCAACAGGCCTGAACGTCAACGTTGTTTTTATTTTCTTATGAAACTCTATATTATAATAAAGTACTTAGGTATGTTTAGCCAATCAATTTGCTGGGTAAATGGAATAGTCTTAATGCTGTAATTGTGCAATTAGAGTCATTTGGTCTGTGTAGAACTAGCCACTCTTAGATTAGCAGATTGATAAGGATACAAAGAGAAGGCCAAAGCATTTTTTAAAACTGAAACTTTATTTCATTATCATGTAATTGGGTTAGGTTTTATTTTGTTATTCCATATTTCAGTGGGTATGATAAATATGAGGTGCCCTGAGGGTGATGCTCGTACTATGATTTGCCTTGTCCAGGGTTTATCTGGGATAATGTTACTGTCCCAATATTTGGAGCACAGTGTTTGGAATAGTCCAAATATCTCAGTAGCCACAAAGTTAAATTTATTGTGCTTTACCTATATAATTTTAGCACTTATGCTTTTGTGTAACACAAGTTTTGGTACATTGCCATTGCTAACTTTAGGAGAAAATGCTAACTTTAGAAGATTTAAATCAGTGCTGTTAAAGATCTTACTCTCCTTTCTGCTGCTTTACTGTTCTTAACAGGGCTTGATGCTCAACATGAGGAAACATGGGAAAGGAATGTTTAAAAAAAGATACAAAATCTTCAGCAATTTTTTTTTTATTTCTATCAACAGTTCTCTCCCATATAGTAGGAGTATGCAAAAAATTTAAATGATCTGTTGTACATTAATGAAGAATGGAATTTCACTTTCCTGCTATTGTTGCTGTCTTTTTGGTGGTGTATGTGCAGTACAAGAGGGTTATGTCTATAGGAGGATATTAAACAAATCTTGGATAACGTCATACAATTATCTCTCCCATTAAATTGTTTGAACAGTACTTGGCATGCTTTTGGCCTGTGCCAACTGGTGCTCTGCAACACAATTCCTGGACACTGTTTGGGACAACACCAACCAGCAACCTTTCTGAATAAACAGTTTGGATTTGGCCACTGTCTTTTTAGGATAAAGGAGTTTAATAGAACAGACCAATGTTTCTTTGTTCTGGTTGGCACAAAACATCTGAAAATGGTCCCAGTCACTGGGGTTTTTTTGGTTATAACAAAGGTCTACCTGTACCAATAGATTATTTCTGACAGTGGTAGCAGTCAATGCTTAAGGAGAGAGAACAAGAGTTTATTTCCTGGATATATGTTCCCAGCTTTCTGAAACCTGAAATCTGACTTCTTAAGAAAGAGATTTTATCCATACATCTTGTCTTTCATGAAGCTGTGCAGCTCATTCCTGAACTGATCCTGCAGTGTCCTGTGGCAGTGCATTCTTCAATGTATATGCACTGTATGTCTAAGTTGTTCTAGAGTGGTCCTGTACAATTTCATCATGTTCATCTTTGTCTCTTATGCAAAACATTGATTGTTCCATCCCTATTCACCTGTGCGATAGATTGACCTTGGCTGGACACTGGCTGCCCACCAAGCCCCTCCAGCACTCCCCCTCCTCAGCTGGATAGAGGGAGAAAAATAAAATGAAAGGCTCGTGGGTTGAGATAAGGGCAGGGAGAGATCACTCATCAATTACCATCACAGGCAAAACAGACTTAACTTGGGGAAATTAACTTAATTTATTACTAACCAAATCAGAGTAGAATAACGATAAATAAAACCAAATTTTCAAACACCTTCCCCCTACCCTCACTTTCTTCCCAGGCTCAACTTCACTCCCAATTTTCTCTACCTCCTCCCCCCAGGCAGTGCAGGGCGATGAGAAATGGGGGTTATGGTCAGTTCATCACACATTGTTTCTGCCGCTCCCTGCCACTTAGACTTTTCCCCTGTTCCGGCATGGGGACCTTCCCATTGGAGACAGTCGTCCATGAACTTTTCCAATGTGGGTTGTTCCCATGCGCTGTAGCTCTTCATTAACTGCTCCAGCATAGGTCCTTCCACAGGGTCACAAGTCCTGCCAACAAACCTGATCCAGTATTGGTACCTCTTTCCACAGGACCACAGGTTCTGCCACAAGCCTGCTCCAGCAGGGGATCTCCATGGAGACACAGCCTCCTTCAGGTGTATCCACCTGCTCTGGTGTGGGGTCCTCCATGGGCTGTAGGTGGATATCTTTTCCACTGTTAATCTCCATGGGCTGCAGGGGGCCAGCCTGCCTCACCATGGTCTTCACCATGTGCTGCAGGGGGCCAGCCTGCCTCACCATGGTCTTCACCGTGGGCTGCAGGGGAATCTCTGCTCTGGCTCCTGGAGCACCTCCTCCCCCTTCACTGACTTTGATGTCTGCAGAGTTGTTTCTCTCACATACTGTCACTCGTCTCTTTTGGACTGCTGTTCCACAGCAGTTATTTTCCCTTTCTTAAATCCATTACCCCAGAGGCACTACCACCATTGCTGATGGGCATGGCCTTGACCAGTGGTGGGCCCATCTTGGAGCTGGCTGGCTTTGGTTCTACCGGACATGGGGGAGCTTCTAGTAGCCACTCACAGAAACCACCCCTGTAGCCCCTTCACTACCAAAACCTTGTCACATAAACCCAATGCAACCTGCTCCACTGAATCCATTGTGTTATAGGTCTCCTGTGCTCCCCTTCAAGTAATCTCTTTTCAAAGCTGGAAAGACCCAGTCTGATCAGTGTCTTCTCACATGAAAGTCTGTTTATCCTTTTTCTCTTCTGAACCTATTTTTTTAGTTCTGTATCTGTGTGTATGCATACAGGCACATACCCATGAAGACATCACAGCACAAACTGTTCAGCTACATATGTAGAAATGTTTTCTTCCATAGTAGAAAAGCAGAGTACCAGCTACAGCATACATGAATGTTTTCATTTATATCCCATATTTCAATTTATATCTCCGTAGAAGAGAAAAAAAGGTGAGAAATTAGATTCTGTGTTTTCAGACGATCAGAGAAGGGTTGAAAAAAACACTCTAACACTAGTTACTTTAATGTATAGGTTTTTTAGCATAAAAAATCCAGTGCTTTCCCTTGGTAAGGCTAATTCTACCACTAGAATTAAGAAAAAGCTGCACAACGTGAAGGAAAGTAAGTCTAATCAAGCTTAGAACAAGCAAATAAACAGAACAATATCTGTCTTTTTTTTTTTTTTTTTTTTAGTTAATATTTGCTTATTTGGTAGGGGTTTATGTCAAATTTCAATTACACATTTTGAATGATAGGACCAGAAGTCATAAAAAGCAGCAAGCCTAACTTGATATGGCTATAGTATCATTCTCTCTCTTCCCTCTCAGTATGGATTCAGCTACACAAGGAAAATTCTGGCTCTTCCATGTGTAAGGTTGTTATGCTTTTAATTTGGACACTTTACAGCTTATCTTCAGGAACAAAAGGGATGCTGTGCCATTTTACTGCTCCTACACTGGCCCAGAAAGCACTGTTACTGTTGAAACAATCTTGATTCCTGATTTGATAAAGTGATTTAATACAATTATCAGGTTTAATAACTTCTGAGAGGCTAATTTTGCTTCAAGCACATCAAGTGTTTAAATTTTCTTCATTGGAAGAGAACTGTTTTTGTAGAAGGAGGTTTTACAGAGTGTCCAGTTTGCAATTAAATACAGAATCAGTGCAATTATTCCATTTAGGGTGAGACTTCATGACAGTCAAGGTTCTAGTGTAGAAGCTATTCTATTAATATTAAGATAATGTATGCTCATATAATTCCTCCCTCTTACTAATTCTGCTTGAAAGCGCTGCAACTTCCTGATGTAGATGAATCTGTTCCTTTCCTTCAGGTCAAAATCTGTGAGATTCTGCCAGAGGTCCTTGAAAAACCCAGGACTGTAGTAAATCCTAGCATCCAAATGTAGAAATCAAACACACACACTCTAACAAAAAAATATTAAAAAATCATGTATCACACAGAACAAAATGAGGTCACAGTTTTTTAAACTCCTTTGCATTTTACCTTTCAAGAAATAAAGAGAATATAATGCATAAAAAATGAGGGGAAAAAACCCATAGATCAGAGGCAGTGGATGGCATTTATGCAATGCCCAATAATTCCACTAAAATTAGGATTTATTTGATCTTAAGAAAAATTGCAGAAGGTGTTTTTTGGTTTGGTTTGGGGTTTTTTTTCCCTACAAATAGGGATTTCCTTCACTCTGAACATCTTTGCATATAAGTCAAATCTATTATGGTATCTTTATCTTACAGTACCTAATTTGATGCAGTAAATTCATTGTAGGGTTTGGGTAGGATATTTTTGCAGCAAGAGGATGAAGCTGACTGCTTTCCCTAATTCTGACAGCACAGAAAACAGCAGACTGATCAATCCAGGAGAAAGAATATGTAATTGAGCATGGAGGATATAAATATGAGGATCTCTATTGCTACTTCTGACTAGTGACAAAAAGAAAATATTTTTTCTTGGTTTTCTGTCTGCTGTGGCCAACTAAGCATGAAAACAAGCCCAGGGTCTTCATACAGAATTCAAAGCTTCAAGCAACTTGAAAGTGGGAATCATCAACAGAAAGTGAAGGAAGAAAGTTCTCCAAAATATGTCTTCACATCTGCCAACATCACCCGGCTGAGCTTTAGCTAACATTGGCAAGACATTAGGAAAGATAACTAATAATAATAATTGTGGGACATCTAGCTCCAAACAACACGTTTACTAGCAGAGATATACTGAAATCCTCTGGCTTTATTTGAAAGGAAGATGTGGGCATTTTCCTGGTCCTCTGTTTGCCTTAATAAAGTGTTGGAGATAAAACAGGCCATGGTCGCATTTAATGGAAACAGTTATATGACTGGAATTCCAGTGTCTATGGACAAAGACCGTTAGAAACCAGCAGAACTCAATTAATCTGAATGAATAGAACTGAAACTTCTTCTGTCAATGAAGCATTTGGCCTAAAGTTTTTCCTTTCTTTTGTAGAAGCAAATTTGAAATCATTGTTCATATTTCAACATGTTTACTCTGTGTCTCCTGGGTGCGCTATTGCAGGGAACACATTGGCTGTATCAGATTTTTTAAAAGGTCAATAACTCCCACTGTATTCTACCCTTGGGACTTGTGTGTATAGATTGTGATGCTGGAAATTTTCATTGTATTTTCTTGCTTAAAGTGCTGTAAGAGGTCTATTAGTTTATTTTCTTTATCTTCAGAATTTTATATATTCTGAAGAGAAATGATCATGCTCAATAAAGAAAACTATTTGGATTCTTTATTTCAAGCCCAATTAATACAGTTCTCTTTCCTGTGGTTAAGACTATTAAATTTCCATATTAATTCTAGGAATATTTCAATTACAGATGTCACTTAGTTATGAATACAGGCTCATGTTCAGTTGCAAACAAAAAACATTCTTTGTTTTCAAAAGAAATAACTAAAATACTGTTATTAAAGATCTCCACAGTTTTTAACACTGATATGGTTAATCCTTAAGCCCCTGTGGAGTTAATTAATATAAATATAGATTTTGGCTAAAATAGAGCACTGGGCTCAAAACACTCAGCAGAGACTCTGGGCTGTGTCTGCTAGTCCCAGAGTGCATAGCGTGTTAATACTCAGGTGACACAACCTGGTTTCCAAAAAAGACTTAAACACAAAAACTTTTCCTCCACCTATCCATGAGGCACATGCTGGACTACAATCTTGCTGTCCCATTTACAACTCGGACTTTGAAATTGAGTGTATATGTCATCCTTCATATGTCCATTCACTTCTTTGTAACACAGGCCTTCCCACATAATGTGCCTTATTTCCTTTAAGAGCCAGTCTTCAGACTGCTCCCAGACTTTTAACTTGTCTTCTTCCACAGTCCTCAAGCTGAACCCACGTGAAAGGTAGTATGGGCAGTCCTTGAAATACAACTGGAGCTCTACATTTTTCAGGGAAAAGCAGCAAGTTCAGTTGGATTAGGGCATTTTTGGAACAACACAACGCCTTTAAAGCTGGAATCTGCATTAGACAATTATTTCATTGACTGAAAATTAAGACTCCTGTCTGCACACATCAGAAATGAAAAGAACGTAGTTAATGCATTGTTTGGGTCATTATTTCTTTTCTTACCAAGTGCTTGAAAACTTCTCCATTGGCTTTTTTAGAACAGTGTATCTAGTTTCTGAATTTAAAATAAGCTTTTCTATGAGTGAAAAAACATTCAGTTCCTTGAATGCTGATGGAAATTTATTCATGTCTAACTGCCTAAAGGCAGTGCAAAGTGGGATGTTGTTCAAAACTAACCACATCTTAAATGTAAAAGAAGACATGTAGTATTTTTTATTGAAAGAATTGCCAATGTGTGTTTGTGTTACAATCACAGACAATTATGTTATTTTCTTTTAATTTAATGATGGCTAAGTGAATAAGAGAATGAGGGAACATAAAAAACAGTGTGTAACTTTAGCAAAACAGGGGTAAAAAATTTTAAATACAAGTCTTTCAAAATTCATTATTAAATGATAAGCAACAGAGGAAACATCAAATGATTGAAGTTATGTCCACCAAGCAGGCTGTGCAGTGCATAGAGAAGACCTGTAGTGAAATCCTGTAGAGAAACAGTGCTGAGGACCCAGTGAGCATTCTGTACATGTTTAGGGGTGGGGAAAGAGGGGGGCACTTAGGATTAACTCTAGTCTGAATGCCCATTAATGGCTGTAGGATTCTGCATGTGCTCCTGGCGTGTGTCTTTTGATTTAGTTTCATCAGAAAGGCATCCAGCTCATGCACTCCAATACCTCTCTACAATGACAGCAGAAGTACAGAAAAAATTGGAACAACTGGGAGATTTGTTTCTCAGATGAACTCCTAAACCAAACTAAGGCATTAATATAAAGAACCCATGCAATAAATAGAGGGCAGCTCCTCCATAAAAAGAATACTGTCAGAGCTCAGACTTGCTTCATTTTATCTTTAAGATGTCCAGAAGTGCCTGACTGCCTTGAATATTTTTCATGAAATCAGACAAGGACTTTAGGGTACAGTTTCCTACTCCCAGACTTTGAGAAAAAGAAAGCATCAGAACCTTTTATATTCAGTGAATAAGGGAAAAGCTTATTGAATAACCAGAGTTCAGGTTGCTGCAGGAAATCAGACGAATATTTTTTTCTGTAAGTGCAGAAGAAACTAATCATTAACATTAGTGTTGCTCTAAATAAAATTTCCTAAGCATAATTGAACAACTGATTCTACTTCTGGGAACAAATGAAAAGAAAATGAGCAATACATAAAATATAGAAAAGAAATCAAGAAATCCTCAATCTTTCTATGCACAAAATTAAAATAGAATTTTTAAAACCTAATCCAAATAAATCTCAATTTAGTAACTATTTTTGTTCACAAGACCATTGAAGCGCAATGTTTAAGTGGTACTGATGCCACTGGAATTTATATATAGTTTAACTCTTAGGTATAATCTTACAAGGTTCTCTGAACAGGGAAAGTTGCTTTAACACTAACTATTTGGTATATAAACCAACAGTCAGAAGCTCTGGGATTTAAATCCCTGTAACTGAATAATTCAGAAATTTGAGACTGATACTGAGATTCTGTCTTGGTCCTACTCCTTATGTCTCCAATCTGATCCAATCCTTACTGACAGAAGACTCAGCATGTACTGAGGTCATTACAAGATCAGACATTATCTGTTTAGTCATCTGTATAGCAGATTTCACTTGATATCAGAACCCAGCGGATTAATCTCACCTCATTCAACCAACAAGAAATTAGTTATTCCAGTCTAAAGAAGTCTTCAAATGCTCCTTCTATAGTCAGCAGAGATAAAGAGGCACTTCCATAGAGTGTCTAAGATCATGAAGGTGAACTGCATTCTGTAAGTGCCATTTTTCTCTCTAATGTAAAGGGAACATACAGAAACCAGCTTTGGCTTACACAACAAAATCTGAGATATAAAAACTCAGAAGAATACCTCATATTTCGGGTGCAGGTCTCTGTTTGCTTAATGCCTGTTAGGCTGAATTGGCACACCAGCTCAAAGTTGTCCCTAAACTTCATAGAAACCCAGTCACGATCACTGCTTTTGGGTCCATTTTCGCCTTGAATAGCTCTGCTTTCGGTAGTGAAGTGCATATTCCTGGTTCTGTTACTACTTGCTCTTTTCCTCATGTTCTTTCTGTCTTTACTGGGGGGGAACGGGAAGGTGTGGGAGAAGAAAATCGCATCCTAAAATTATGCTTTGTTTCTTTGAGCTATTGTTTGTATATGACTAGTTTAATCATGCACAACATTCACCCTTCATTACACTGAACGTTGTTAGCAGTAGATGCCTCTGAGCACAATAATACCTAATTTGCATTAATCTTGATTTGCTCAATTTTTTCATAGTGATACAAACATATGCCACAAATTGCTCTCCATTTTTTAAACCACAATAAATGTATGAGCTTACACTCCCATATTAAACAGCACTTAATATACTGAACTCCTCTAAAGTAACTAAAAACATTACAATGTTCTCATTGCTGCAAGAAAATGCAGAACCAAAATATCTCAAAAAAGGCAACAAAACAGTGTCTGCAAATGATGCAAACAGGTAATCAACCATAAACAAGATTTCCAAACCATAAATAAATAAAAAATCATACTGCAATCTTGGGCTTTTAAACTTTTACCTTCCCCATCCTCTACTTTCCTACAGGTACTGTTTTTGCAGGTGCAACCCAGACCATTTCATTTATTTTGTTAGGGTCTCTAGTAGAAGGCTTTTAGCTCTATATAGCTGTCATATAGCTACTACTGAAAGTGGTATCCAATCTGTTTTCCATTTAAATTCTCCAATACATACTACTTCTTTGTTATTCAGTCCAATTGTTCAAGTTCTACTGTAAATTTGTGTGGGTTTTTTTCAGAGAAGTCTGCATTCCTCCAACTTTTTTAAGGGATTCTGAAGTTGTATGATTTCTATGTATTAGTCCAGGAGCCATGGAGTTTGTGCAGGAAAGGAGAGATCCACGTCAGTGTCATTCTGACTGAGGCAATGTAAACCATCTTTTGAAACTCCCAAAATGGGACTACCCAACACTGAGTTAGTTACTTAGAGCAAGGAAGAGGGGCACTCTCTAGCTCTTGGACCCCCTAGATTCCCTCTCTTATCCAGTAATAGTGGTATTCACTTCCTGCTGTGGTTTGAATAAAGTACTGAAACAGACCTGGGGAAAAAAAAAAAATCAGCACAAAGGATCTTATAGTAAATATTACTGTCCTTAGGTCAAATAGCTATGTTCTGTCTTAGTCTTTCTCCCATCTTGATCCAGCAGATGTAGAATGTCATCTTATGCAGTGGCACATCTTTAACAAGAAAAGAGTCTGAGAATATCCAGGGTGTCTTAGACCCTCATGGCTATGCTTCTCATTAAAGCAGATGTGGTTTAGCACAGTTGCAGGGAAAGGAGCCAGTTGCACCTGCATATTTTGCTGGGCAAGTTTTCTAATCACCAAGTAAAATGGAGCTGTCACTTAATTTTTATTTCTTTCAGCAACATTTCCAAATAAGACGTTGTTCCCTGTTCAGTCGCTGGATAAAAAATACATAGACGTGTATCTCCTGGGGAAGGGTTGGAGCTGAAGGTTCCAAGTGGGATCGTGTTTCTGCCTATCGCCTCATTTAAGACACCTGGGTTGTGGACTAATTTAAGTTAACCCTATGTTATACTCTTTATTAGCTCTGGAGAACTGTGAACGTGTTTAGCAGCATGTTGCCTACACTGCGCAATTGTCTCTGAACTCATGCCAAACTGCCTGCCTCCAGACTTGAACGTGACACAGTTGTTTCAATGCTGACACTGGAACCCCAGCTCATGACCTACATGTGGTATCTTGTTGTCACAGACGTAATTTAGCAAGTCAAAACCTTATCTGGGATGTGTACTCAGACCCTTACATGCATCCCAATCATCTGTATAAATCCATCAACATCTGTATAAATGAGTTTGAATCATTCCATACACAACGATACCTAAATATGAAAGCTGCAAACACAGCAGAATTACTGCTGGGGCAATTGCTAAAAGGTGAAAGGCATTATTCTGAATACTGTCCTCTCCTCCTTGTCCTATATTGCTTCTCAAGGAGAATTTTATCCATGAAAACTGTCAGAATTCCAAACTGGAACAACTTTCAGAGGAGATTAACCTTCTCCATGGCACAGCAATTTTCCCTCCTGAGGAAAGCCATATTATTTCAGTCTGGAGAAGGTGTCTATTACTTTAGAATTTAAGAACCCACATGTTTCTTCTCGGAGAGAGAAGCAATTACTTTAACTGCTGTGCTCAGCATGAAAATGTTTGGGGAGAAAATGCCTCTCTTAATCATATTTTGACATCTATGTTTAAAATGGGGCTAAGTATATGAAAAACTAAAATCTAAGTTAAAAAAAATGTACCTATAAGAACTACCATGAAACTAAAATACAATTTATAGATTATTAATATTTTGCTGTGTGGAAGTATGTATTCTACATTAAACCTTTGAGGGACTTGAGTTTCAAGGAAAGATATTCTCATCAGCAAAACCATACTTTGGATATATATATGTAAGTATGGACCTTGATTTATTATTCATTAACAGTTCTCTGTTAACAGCTGAACAATTTTTGCAGTTACAAGAGGGAACTCCTCAATGTTTTTCTACGCCTGACAAAGAGGATTCACCCTGTAACCTTAATATACTACTATGAATAAAATGTTTGATTACCACAAGACACTTTCTGCTATCAGGTAATATATTTTAATTTTTTTCGGCTAGTTGAAGTACACACAAACACCGAAGCAAAATAGCACTTGTATTTCTTCTGCATCCTCCCGTCTCCCTTATAGAAAGGAAAGGATAACAAAATTGTAGAGTTGTAAAAAAACAACTCAAAGATTTTGCCTTTGGTGTGGACCATAGAGGTACAATAGCGTGGAAAAAATGGCATGTGCACTGGGGCAAGGCTCATTCCCACCCCTGTGCCTTCCTGGTCTCTCCTCACGCTAAAAGAATCCCGTGGCATCTTCAGGGGCTGGTACAGCACCAGACAAGTGCAATCTCCCCAGGCAGAGGGGACCATATACTTTAAGTCATCAGCCACCGTGCCTGGCTACAGCACCACTGAGAAGAAAGTCTGTGGGAAAGACTTTTAATGTATCACAATATATCTTAATGCTCAGTCAGCTATCAGTGTGAAGCATCCCTAAACATCCTAGAAAACTACTGCTCAGTCAGTTCATTTACCTTTCTCTTGCCCTTCCTTCTCTCTTTCTTATCCCCTTATTTCCATGGAGGAAATTGATAGACACTAGGAGATACAGAACAGTCCAGGGCCACGGGCAAAGTAATTTTTGGTGGCATGTATCCCCCTCTTCCCTGGTTCCCTGCCAGCTTCATCCCAGTGGAGTTTCCCTTTCAGACAGCTCCCACTGTGGATGGTTTCCACAGTCACGACTGCTGCAAAAACATTGGATAACCTCAATCTGTATTATCTTTTGAGAGGAATCGCTTAATTAAAGAGGATGGAAAAGGGGATGGGGGATTGTTAATGACTTGAATATTTTGTTCTACACTACAGCTTGCTGGAGCCTGTCAGTAAATTAGTGCAATTCAGTCTCTAAGTGATTAACTCAGGAATTTTCATGAGCAGTAAATTCACTGCGAAAATTAGGCCAAAAGGTAAAAAATACATTGCAGTCATCATCAAGTAGAAAAAAAATCATTCATAATACAAAATTTATGGCCAAATAAACATTATAAAAAGGAGCATTGAAAATCACATTAATTTGAGGGCACCTTCCCCCTTCTCTGTTCTATTCAAAGAGAGTAACAGGGAGATTAAATCAGTAGGAGAGATATAAATGTCATACTTGCAATTTATTTTAGTGGTATTGAAAGAAGACATCTGAAAACAAACAATCTACAGAGACAAGCAAAGGCTTGATCTGTATCAGTGATGAGGAAACAGGCCAACCATCTACAGAAGAATTTGCAAAGCACAGTTGTCGGAGAACCCAGTACAAATAGCTTTACTGAAGTTTCTAAGAAGTCTTTGAAGCTTTGTTCTGCCCCGAAATTGTTTCCTTAGTGCTAAAGCAAAGCTTGTATGACAACAAGGTAATTCAACTGCAAACTGTGTGGTGTGTTGCCATCTCTCTCTATGTCTTATTTGGTATCAGCTCAGAAATGACAGCGTGTGACCTGTGGATGAAAAAAGCAAGCTATAGTTTTTTAAAAATGTGAGTATAGTGCACAAGCTCAAATCATGAGGTGATTTAAAACACAGAGTAAACCTCTTTTCCTCCTTAATGGCATACTAGTGACCTGAATTAAAATTCACCTCTGTTGCACAGATCTTCCATAGATATTTAATCTAATAGAAATAGATTTGTTGTCTTGTTTGTAACTCATTTTACAAATTGCACTTCTACAAAGACAGGCTGGTTCTGGGTTTTGCACAACATAAAGGACACCACGTTTTGACGAAATATTGCTGCATTTGATTGGAAATGCTCCATATCGGGGCTGAAGCTGCTGACCACTCTGAATGCCACTTAAAGTGATTCTGTGGAATTATACACCACTGCTGAAATTAGATGTAGAAAGATGTGATTATTGAGACTTCGAAGTCCCTCCCAATATTAAGCAAAACAACATAAGAATAACTTTGACTTCAGTTTCGTTCTTAAAATATTCATCTGGGTTTAGGAACAATGACAAAGCTTTTGTAAGCAAAAAGGAGAGACTTCTTACTTGGCTAAGTCCACACTCATTAGGTTTCAGTCTTGTCTCCTAATCCTGCCTCTGCCTCTGCCATTTTTTCTGTCTTGGGCAACTCATCTGATCTTTGTGCCTATACAATGGAAATAACGCAGCCTAATCATCTACTGCAAAGAGAATTTTGGGGGATCTTTAACATCACCACCATGCTTTGAAAATACAGTGAGCTATAAAACTGCTAAATAGTTTTATTATCATTGTGTTTCCACAAGTGGCTAAGCTCCCGTAAACAAGGATCATAGATTTTATATGAGTCAGAGAGGTGTCATCAGTATTTTTTCTCATGAATCCAGGTTGCCAGTTTAGTTGCATTTTCATTTTGACCTACTTCTTGGCTGCAGATTTAAAGTAGCAGAGTTCA
>KZ506447.1:143593-168211 GCA_002844005.1 Limosa lapponica baueri
AAAAAAAAAAAAAGAAGAAACACTATAGTTTAATGGGTAAATGCAAATGACCTCAACATTGCAGTTTTGTACTTCAAAGAGGAGTAAATTTGTTTTGAAGTTTATTTGGTAGATGAATTGCTGTCAGAGATAAGCAAAAAGTTTTGAACTCCCAAGGGCTCTGATAGTGCTTCAGAAAGGAGAAAATTCAAGAATTACCACACTTGTGATCAAACATAATAAAAATTAAGGCTAATAAACAGATTTTCTAATGTCAGTCTATAAGGTGAGCCAAGGAGGCTTGTGGAACACAACATTATCAGTTTGGAATTCACAAGGCTTGTTATCTTTGATTTTTTTTCATTTTTTTTAAATGAATATTATTTCCACCCCTAAATTAAAATTATTCTTCTTGCACAATAACCCATCCATATTTAACTTTTACAATCAAATTCCTATATGTGGGCGAAATTAACAGTTATAGCAGAAAGCTTTCTTCCCCACAGTTCCCTTGATAGGCAGAAACAGGGTAGTAAGTCTCAAAAGATAATTTAAATAACAATTGAACCATTGTAAAAGAATGACATTTCATATAGGCTGTTTGATTATCATATGCCATGCTCCTAGGAGCTATAGGACAAAAACAGAAGACAAGATTACGCTTCTTTATGCTATAAAAATTTTTCCCCAAAATGTCTCTGATTAAAGACATATAAAAGGTATGATTTTACTTTTGAACTATGCAGACACCTTTTCAGTATTAAACACAGATACATGTACATTTTTAAACATTGCACTGCCATTGATGTTTTTTCAATGTCATATTGTAATTGGGAGATACCGGTGTCTAGGTAAATTTATGCTGATTTTTATCTCTTGTGAATGTCTCCTGGTAGCAAAGTTGTAGATGTTTATATCCTCCTCCCTCATTGACGCACACTGTCCTGCAAAACTTTCAGACAAGGCAGACTTGTCAGTGCTCGTTAGCAGCTCAGCAGTCAATGCCCATTCAAAGGGGTATACTTTGTGTGACTTTGCTTTTTAACATCAGACATATATAACAAGACACAGCTCATTGTGTGTTTGCTTCAGAAAGAGCACCATGCTGTCAACATGACAAAATCAAGTACAAGACAAGCCAGGACACTGTAAAAATCATTTATCCTCTACTGCATGTAAAGATAGCTTAAAGCAAGGAATACAAGTTTTGACAAGGCATTTAAATACTCACAAGTAACCATTTTCTGAAATCAACCAAGTCAAACAGATTTCTTTTTAAGGTTCAAGCTGAACAGGAAAAACTTGGACAGAGCCTGGCTGCCTCTGCAGTCTTTTTTACACTGTCAAAGACATGGTGTGAGAATGTACGGGCAGCCCATACTGACCTCTAGCTCAGCCTTTATAGGTGAAGCACAGCAATGAGGGAGCCCAAGTGTAGTATGGTAGAAGCAATCGTAGCATCTCCAGAACATCTCAAACTTCTGCTGAAGTTCTGAATGGGCTTATCACTTGAATCCTACATAAACATTTTTTGAGACTTTTAAGTGAGCTACATGCTCTCTATCTACCTATCTACCCTCTGCGACCAAAGTGGACAGCTCATCAGCTATGAACGTCAACTCAGGCAGAATATATAGAAATATAAATGAAATATTAGGGAAGGTAGACAACTGCATTTTATTTTCAGTTTTATGTTACTTATACATGCTACTTCTGAACTCAAACAAGTCATACAGTTTTCTAGTGTCTCACTTTTATTTATTAGAATTTTTCAGTACAACCAATTAGTTTCGGGACACAGATTCACCTCATTTCACTTGAGCCATTCAAAGTACCTATGTTAGATGCTGTAGGTTCCTCTGATAGCTGATGGAGTTAACCCTAATAAGCTGACGGAGAGAAACAGATGTTTTAGTCTCATCATTCAGATTTCAGACTTCCTGAAACACATTTTGGAAGACTCTCTTTCTCTCTCTTCCCATTAACTACAGAAGAAGCCTTGAGGTTACTTATCCAAATTTGGCAACTGAACCAGACATCTAAAATTGGACCAGATGAATCTAGACCACAATGTCTGCACATGGGCTACATATTCTAAGTTGAAGGGCTTTTAAGTAGGTATATCAATACTTTCAAGGTGACTAATGTGTCAGTGATGAATGAGTTTGGAAGTAAATAAAGCTTGGCTTATTTCCATTTGCCCTTCAGTATATGTTTTGAGCTCAAGATACTGGTCTTTTTTATTTATATATATATATATATAGTGTCTACCTTATACAGTATTTTTTCAGTTAACTATCATTCTATATTGATTCTGCAGTGCATGCACAGTCGTTCAAGTAGAGCTTTGGTATTGCTATCACACTTCAGGATCCAGAGGGGAAAGAGGTGGCTTTCTACTGCTTCTAAGTAAATTTGTAGTATTATTAGTAAATTAGGGAAATATGACAAGACCCACACCTAACTGAATAAAGAAGAAGCCATGTTAACTGAAGCCTGATGTATGGATATGCTTTAATAGGTTATTGAGTCCTACACAGAGAGAACATGTCCTAAGTCTGTGTACTTATGACTTCAGTACCATTCATGTCAATGGGAGTCTTGCCTTCAGGTTCACTGGAAATGGGATCAGGCCTCATGCTGACTAGCTGAAAGGATATTTACAGGTTTAGGTGAAGAAAGAAAGCAAAAATTGATCACCTGGATATTATCCAGAGTGAAGCTGTCCCTAAGTCTATAGCAGTTCGTACGTGACTGATGGTTAGTGTTTTCAAACACTGTTTGAAATCACATCTGTAGAGTAGCTTCCATGTGAAAAATTAAACCTTTGCACTAACTCATTTCCATGGGTTTTTTTGTTTGTTTGTTTGTAAAATGCTCAGCTGTAACTCCTCAGGCGTGCAGTTAGGGCACTCCAGCCTTCCAGGTGGTCTTCTCTCCCAGGACTGACTGAAACTATGATGCTTAGCATTCAAAATTGGGTACATGCAATGTTGAATTCAGTCTTCAATAAAATAATGAACTCGGCAATAACACAAGGAAAAGTAATCACTGGAGTATGAGTAACTATTCTTTTACGAAGTGCTCACAAAGCAGTCTAAAAATCTAGGTCTACTATTTTAATAGACAAAAAATTTCAAACACTCTTTTCTCTCTTTGTAATGTCAGGTTGATTACTGTTGATTTCCTTGGAAGTTACTGTTGTTTCATCAGCAAAGAGGACTCAGTAACCATTAGTTATTTTGAAACAAATTATGAAAGAAACTGATCACAGAAAAAAAGTACTTTCTCAATACAGAAAAACTGTTATTCATGTACAGATCTCCCTGCGCCCTTCAAAACACCTTATAAATATCACAGCTGAAAAAGACTCTGCAGTTAACAGTGTTTTGGTTTGTTTCCTTGGGAGGCTGGGGCAAGGATAGTCATGTATGTGACATTTGTCTCCTTTTACCAGACAATTCAGAGAGATCTCGGTGAAAGGTATCCACAACTATGTAATTTATACACTTATTTATCAATCACTTATTTGCTGGCATTTGAAACCATGTATTGCTTTTACGGTGAGGGCAGAGACAGCTCCAGGTCTTAGCTCAGGTACTTACTGTCTACATTAGGCACATTTCTTCTTTAGTGTTTCTTAGAGTGAGATTTTTTTCTTTCCTTTGTCCTGTTCTTTTAATTTTTGTTGTGCACAGTGGAACTGCTCCTATGTCTCATTTTACACCTTCCTGAGCTGTGGTAGGAAAGTCACTGCCAGACCATCTCTTTTTGTCAAGTTGTTCTTAGGCCATTTCTTGTTTATATCAAGTCAGCGCTTACACACAGGTCATTTTGCCACAGCTAACAGCACTTAGTATTTCTCCACAGGATACTGCAGAGTCTAAACACTTTCTGGGCTTATCACAGTGATTTCAAAACTGTCTGTATAGACTATACCTATTCAGTAGAAATACTTGTTTCTCTGCAGTCTAGAAATGAAAGTTTGAGTTTAGTCAATGCTAGTAGAGATATAAACCTGGTTTCTGTTGCTCCCTTCCTGAATTTTCATAGACAGAGGATCAATAACACACTCTCCAGCTGAGAAAACTCTTTAAAAATCTGTCCAAAGACAGTACATTCTGAACTGAGGTGTCCATTAGGCACCCAAGTGAAATGACAATTCACTGTCACAAGTTGTTAATTGAACGTAGAAACAGCAACATCCTCTTTCCAGAAAACATCTTCCCCCATCTGTTTTTTTGCATCAGCATTTTCATGTGAACATTCCTGTAATTCTTTTTTTGTTCTACATTATCCACAGTACCAATATTTCCATTTCATTTTCATAAGATGCTGAGAATAAATTAAATATTTTACTCTCACTGAAAAGTCCCTCATTTTTTTCTATAAAGCATCGGTGAATTCACTAGTCAAGGCATTTTTGCTAGAGATGCTGACAGTCCCTACTGATACCCTGTGACTACATTTATATCAGTGAATTGAATGTGCTTAGGTTTGTTCTCTGAGAAACAGTCTAATTGACATAGCACATTGGCAAAGGTTTCTACGACCTCCTAACTCTTCGACTGTGTCCAGGGACTGCTTGAGAAAGTGGTAGCTTAGGCCAAAAACCATTCTAGTGACCAATTTAACTCTTTAGTGATGCACACAATAAAGCTCTAACACCTGGGAACATTCATTACTACTGCCTAACTTACTCGTTTAAACAGAGTAAGTTCTTTAGGTTTTTGCGCATTAGGTTTTCCAGACACCTGGAAAATTTTAGCATTAGCAAAACTATACTACAAAAACCCATGGAATTATTAAATTTCACATTTCACTTGACAGGATTCACTTGACAGGATTCTTAAGATATGGAGTTTGCATGTTTTCATGTGATAAACTTACGGAAGAGAAATCTGCAGAGGATTATCCAACATACAGCAGCCACGCTTGGTTTGTAGTAGTAGTTCCTGAGCTGAACACGGTTTGAGAGCACTAAGAGGTGGTATTGTGGTACTTTTGCTGCTCATATATTCTTCGTTTTTCACCTACTTAGAATAACTAAAATAATTATTGGGCTATGTGCTGTTTTGGTCTGAGTTAGTACAGATATTCCTGTACTAGCTACCTTCCTTTTCACCGTTCTGTGAAAAGTAACATATATAACATGGCCGTTATGACATGGACCCCACCCCTTCGTCAGGCTATTGATTTCACACAGGCTATTGATATTTTGTTTATAATGCACCCCTTTCTTTATATCAACGAGGTAGTTGAATGAACTTTTTTTTTTTTTTCTGCTAGATAGTTAAACTAATAACAGAACTGTACAAAATTTCTATGGAAATGGAGGGGATAAGTATATAAATACTTGGTTTGATGTAATTGAATCAAGTATCTGCTAAAAGTGGACTTACATAACTACCCATCAATTCTGTCACTCAAATCCATGTCAGAGAAAAGAAAAATAAATGTTTCAAGTGAAATTGTATCACCTCATACAATGTACCTACGTATTTTACTATTTATATACATGTGTATATATGTATGTGTTTATATATAGAGATATCTATATTATACCTGTTATTAAAGCATATCACATAATTCTGGATCTGGATCAGTCTCAGCCTGCCTATCTCTCTCAGGAATGTACAAATCATCTGATTGTAGTCATTTTCTTTCTTATTAAAAAAAATAAAGTTTAAAAAACTGAGCAGAAAGGAGGGAGGATATCCTCCTCCAAAAGGCTCTACAATTTAATAGTCATTACGCTCTTGATGGTGGTAGGTATAAATGCCTCCTCTAAAATAAGCAGAGAATGGAAAGTGGAAATAAACCAGAGTTTTCTGTAGGTGAATGGGATCTCAGATAAAAACCCAGTACTGATTCTTCATTGTATTTTCAGTAATGGACTGTCATAAGTGCTCTCTTCTGAAATAAGATCAAGATCATGTTTATCCCTTACATTCTATACAGGACTTAGGGGACTGGCTCATCACAAGGCAGGACTTCAGAGTTTTCTTGATGTACCAACTACATCGGGTTCCTCAACTTTGCAGCCTGGATTATGGCAATATCTATATTTCCTTTGGGAATTTAGTGTTGAAATTCTCTGTTGTACCTTGTGCTTTTCTATTGATCCTACAATACAAAATTTAATTGAAAGCACAATTCAATTAAAAGAAGATATTGCTCCTGTAAGGTAATGAACATCTGCATGAATCTTTAAAAAACGGTTTTAAATATCTTCAGTATCATTAACATTTGTGTGTGAATTGTGCCGTAATATATGAAAGGTCACATATTTGGAGGAATTTTAAAAGCTTTTCATAATATTACATACTCATATTTCTTCATAGGGAAAAGAAACCTATTCCTGCAAAGTTTACAATCAGCCAGTTAGCCTTTTGGATATGCTATTGAAAAAGTCGAATGAGCAATCTGCTTATTGCAGTCAATCAATCTCTATGCAATGTGCAAACTTAAAAAGAATTTAGTAATCTTTCTGCCTTACAGCCACATGGTTGTATAGTCTTTCTTTATATCTTCTTTCTTCAGGTAGAATGCACTAGTCTGCACCAGTGTGCTATTTAGTACTAAAAGCAATAGGCTAATGGCTTTGCAGAAAATAATCTTTTCTTTACTTCCTTAAAGGTGTAACGTGACAAATATGATTTTCTCCACTTTGACTCACCTTCCATCCTCAAACCCTAATGTGTTAGAACTATCAAAAGGGTAATGAAAGCGTCTGAAGGTCTGAATGCCTTGCTAAAAAAGAAACCTTGCCTGCATTATAGCCTGAGAAAAGAAGAAACTATATTTATTTATAAACAAACCCCAAATCTGAATCTAGTTTAGACTTTCATGATTAATGTCTAAATTTTGACATCTTACGGAGACATAAAACAAACACTGCCAACTGCACTCAAAGCCCTTCTAATCTGTTTGTCATTTACAGTTTAGATTTAATTTACCATTTTTACAATAATTTAATAACATTTTCAGTAATTCTTGCTTTTGACACTGAAACAGCATGGGGTTGATTTATTGTGTTTTCAGACTTGTGCTTTTATGTAAACACATCAGTATTTTCACAGCATGTTTGGAACAAATGGAGCAAATTCTGCTCCTCTTACACCTATGCAAAATCTATTGACTTTGTTAAGTAGCAGAGAGAATACTTGGCTGAATTGCTGGAGTAAGTCAAGAGGAGTCAGGATAAAAGATGAAAAACTTTTGCCTATTCTGGAAGCTGAAAGAGACCAATTTCACATAGCAGTGAAGGAAATGGAATAAACCATCAGTCAAGACAGGTTCTGTGTCCAACAGATTTTTTTCTGTTACCGTTTTTATTATAGTTGGGTTTACCAAGTTTCATAGTTAACGGAAAATAGATTCATATGTGCAGATAGCACAATATGATTCAAATATGTTGTGCATAACACCTTTCAAACAAACTGATCCCTAAATGTTGTCAAAAAGACAGATAAAATAATTAGAAAATTAAGTAATAAAAAACAGAGGGACGAGAAGGAAAGGAAACATGTAAGGTAATGGAGAGGATGTTTTTTTCAGAGGAGACTAGAGATTATAACATCCCTATGAATTACAGCTTTCATTGGTAACAAACTCTCCTGCTGTTGCTAGAGGATCTTATTCATCTGCGTAGCTTGACTCCTTTATGCCATTGCAAAAGGCAATAGAAACATCTTATGGCTCCATTTCGTCTTTTTTAGCAAATAGGATGTTAAGGCTCTGAAAGGCAAAGGTATTAGGATATGTTTAGTGAGAAGCAACATGTTGGATCTAATTCTGTGTTCTGTTAACTGTGAAATGCCATTGAAGTCAATGTTACACAGATGTAACTGGCAGGAGATTTTGCCTTTTACTTCTAAAAGTCTGCTAAAAGTGTCAGAGACCAGAAACTGATCTGAAATCTGTTTAACTCCTCTCATCTTTTCTTCTTTCAGCTTTCCTTAAAATGTGTCAAAAGATGGGGGTTTTTTGGGCCTTATCCAGCTTCCACTGAAATCTGTGAAGAACTCTTTTTTTTTTTTTCTACCAGTGATCTATGAACTGTAATGGAGTCTTGTGCAAAGATAAACTGACCAACAGAAATTTTTGCTTATATGTGGGGTTTTTTGCTAAATCGTAAGACCTTGTGCTTTAGGGTGCCAGTCCTGTAAATCTTATCCATTTCAATTGGATCAGCAGGACTACACTGACAGACATGGAATGGTTCATTTTCAGTAATCTCCCTCCTCTAATTGTAAGTTCCCTGCTACTGCACTGTGTGTTCTAAATAACAAAATAATTGGCACGCAAAATAAGTCTGAAGTTATGCATGTAAGTTCAAATTCAGATAAATATTCCTTCTCCAAAGAACACTTAATCATGCATTTGACCCAATAGAATTCAAGAACATATTTAAACATCTTCTTATAAGACTGGACACAGGAGTTTTCCTGCATTATCCTGAAGTTACTGTATTTGAGTCTACCGACAGGTTAAATGGGCTACCCAAAGGCAATATTTCAGTTCTAATTAAGCCAGTTTTTCACCATCTGTAAAAGAATAGGTGGCCATTTACAGGCAAATGTGTGATTTGTGTGTACAATTACTGAAATTACACACATGCATTGGGTTGAAATGAATCACTTAAATTTGTATACATATGAATTTGGGAAAATCAGACCCCCTTGCTTTAAAGTATGATGCAAATTATACAAAGTGTGGCTGAAACCATACCAAGTGAGGAATTTTAATTTGGGGATTTCCCCAGTTGTGTACTTAATGTTATGCTAATGTTTTTTCCATTAATAGCTAAAAAGATCCATTGCTTCTCTGTTCAATGGGCTTGTTGTTAATGAAAAAGATCTTTTGTTCCATAGCAAAACTGTACAGCTCAGGCAGAATGATAGCATGCTGGCTCTTTACACTTTGGATGCTAAAAAGCCTCAGGCAAAATATTTTGCTGAAAAAGGCAAGCCTGGCTCCATTCATTTCACAAGTACTGCCCTCTTACACTAGCTGTGACTTTGTCTCTTTATTCAAAGATTCGCTGCACCCAGTTATTTGCATAACAGCATACATCTATGTGGAGCTAAATGTTAGCCTTCTTTCTAAAGAGATCAATTTCGAACAGTAAAAATATATTCTCTTGTCCTGGGGCATCCTTCCGGCAGCAATTGTTGAGGTGATATAAATAAATGACAACACTATTCCAAAATGAAGTCAACAGAAAGAAATTCTTATGTCTCCCTCTTTTTGAAAGGTGACTTTGAGCCAGAAAATTCTATGTTGTTTTGAACGAGGCCCCTGTTTATCCACTGAGCCAAGAAGGGTGGGAAACTATTCAGGAACTACTATTGATTTTAAGAATCATTTAGACCAAAGAACAGATTTCAAGTGACCTTCCGCTGTGATAACAATACCTGTAAGCTCAAAACCCAGCTTTGTCTAAAGGAAGTGAAAGTCTCAGCTATGAAATACAATAAATAATAATTGAAGTTTAGTTAAACTAGTAACTAGCAATAACATACCAGTTGGTATATCAAAAAGACCTCTACCGAATCAAAAATTTTTATCTTATTTTGATGTTCTGATAAATTTTGAGTAATCACAAGCAGCCAATAAAATTATTCAAAGTCTTGTCTTTGGTTTGGTTTAAAACAATTGTTACACTCTGTTCAGTATTTTCCCTTTTCTTTCCTTTAGACTCCCTTTACAGTACAAATGAAGTTTATAGTGTATTTTAGTTCATTGTCAATATACAAAATATAAAAACACAAAGGCAATATCTTCAGGAACTTCAGTCCTGACAATAAAAAGTTGTTATAGCAAAGCTACAGTCTTATTCTGCATGAATATCAGTCCATCAAAATGGTCTTTAATCACTAACACACCTGCATTTTTTCTTAAATACTTTATGAAGGAAATTTTCTTCTGAGTTCACATGGGTTCTGTGAACATCCCTTTTCACAGAAGGTGATGACTTAATACCCATAAGACTCCTAAATGTTGCTATGGAATCCTGTTGGATAAGTACAGAAATACAGCTTTGTTTCAGGATAAATATCAGCTGAGCAAGAATAAGTTAGGAGCTTTATGAAAATTCATTTTCCCTCAGCTCTGTGACAGGATGACAGCACAGCTCAGCAAAAAGTATAGCAACACGTAACACTCGCTGGATGGCTGAAAGCTTTCACCTAAATTAGGCTAGAGTCTAGGTTTGGGCCCGAGATTATCCGTTTTACACTGAAAAGTTATTAGTTACTATGTCTTGGTAGAGAGAGTAAATCCCAGCCTCCCACATCACCTCACGTTCATTTTAAACTTGCAAACCCACATTCTTCTTCTAGTTGACCTTGATATCATTTACGTAGTTTATTAAATAAGTTGAGCATCTTATTCCTAGGTGAATACTCACTAATCTCTAACATATGAAGGAAGAAGGAACAGAAATCCTCTTCTCTGGCTGTGACTTGAAAGAAAAGAGTGACCTCTGCCGAAGCATGTCACAGACCTTGCGTGGCAGGTGACAGCTCCATACTATGACTCAAAATCGCTGAAGCTGAGAAGCTGGCATTTCAAGATGAATTGGAGGGAAGAATTGAAAAGATGCATCCCTCCCTTTAGCTTGTTGTACTGTGTAGTTTGGGTATCATCCTCATGCAGCAAATCGCCTGCTGCAAATTTATTTCCAAGTCCCCCAAATCCCTTCAAACCCTGTGTAAGGAGGATTTTGCCAGATTCCCACTTGTGGATTCCCCTGTGGAAGGAAGGTAGCTGCCGAGCTCTGTAATTTCTGCATGATTTTGCAATGCTAGCTTCCTGCATGCTGGCTGTGTATACATTTACAAACATAGATAGGATTTTTTTCAATTATTTATATTTAAAATTGGTTCTGGCAAAATGAAAACATACGTTTAGAGACAAAAAATGCTATTTGTAGTTGTTTATTTCATCAGGGTCTAAAACAAGTACCAGAGAATTGCACATTAGTACTTGTAAGGAATGTGGTGGGAGAGATTCCAAACACTTTTATTTTTGTTTCTAGAAGTTTTTAACAATGTTTTTCAGTCTCCATGACAACAGTAGGACTTTGCTCCTGTCACAGGTTCTTAGTATATTGTCCCTGTCTGTGTGAAAGCAAAGTTTCACCTATGCCTTCATCTTAAATCATTAAATTGTGCTATTCCTATTTTTCCTAGATACATGGAGCCTCATTCTGATCTTGCCTCCACTAGTTTTACACGGGTGTCACCCGTACATGGAAAAGAAATTCAGCCTGACTCACAGCAATGAAAAACAGATCAGAAATAAGGTCATGCTGTAACTGACATCATGACAGAGTTCTCATCACTCAAAACTTATTTCACAGATCTTCCAGCTGTTTTCCTTTGTGTACAGAGTCATATGCATGTAGCCCAGAAGTACACATTGGGAAAAACTGGGAGATCACCTCATCCGAATGGCAGTTTCAATGTAAAGGAAAAAAGGAAAGTAGTAGACATCCTATATCCCATACCAGCAAAATATGAATAGACCCACCCCTTTCATGGCAAGGTCTCCCTCGTCCTGAACTGGTGAGAGAAACCCTAGACACTGAGAGACGGCTTTGTCACATTTTTTATAGCCCAGCCCTTTCTTGCACAATTTGCACATCTAAGCACTTACTTGAAAATCCAATTGGTGAGGAGAGGGAGACACACTGTATTATTAAACATCAAAATTATTCCTCTGTCATTTTGTTCTATGACTGTCTTCTCAAATCTGTCACATGGTTGTTTGAAAAAGAAGGGACATCTCTTCTGAAAATGAATTCATGATCAACTTACAGACTGGAAGTATTAGCTTCTGTAGTTACAAACAGTTCTCATAAGTAGTGATGAAATTCATTAATTTACTTCTTTGCTCCATTTATATCACCAAATATTTTCTACTAACCAACCAATTTTTTACAACTATCCGACTTAATATATTCAGCAGAAAGGATTTATAAATAGGACCAATACCTGGATTAGAAATATTCCTTAAATCTGATCTCCCAATGATTTGAACAGTTACTGTTTGGAGACATATCTTGGAGACAGCATATAACAGATACACACTGTGTTTACAAATAATAGTGTGATCTCAGAACATGAAGGCTTTCTGCTGAATGACTTAACTTTGGACGTGATAGTGAAAACCCTACCCCCACTTGTCAGCACTGCAGTTACTACAGCTTCTGAAGCTGGAACACATCAAGCTGCGAGAGGAGCATGCAGTCCTCTTCCCTCAGAATTTCCCAGGGAAAAAGGAACTCTGCAGTGTAAAAAGGAAATTGCGAGGTATAGGAGACCTTATTCTCTCATGTATGAAACATTTAACATTTCCCCATCTAGAAAATTAGAAATAGTAGATAATTACTTACCTTTCATGAGTTATCTATCTTACTACTACTAAATCGTTCTGGGTTACCAGGAAAATTAAACAAAACAAAGGCATATTTTATGTATAAAATATTTTTCAGCACATGAGCTAGTAAAACACAAAGGCTACCAGCGCTGCCTAAAGCTGCCTTCAAGTCTTTACCTTTTAAACATAGCTGTCTCCAAATGTTTAGCGACTCTGTGTCCTCAGGTTTCTGCATTTCAGCACATTGTATGTTTTCTTCAAAGCACTTTCCTGGCAGAATCTTTTTGTTACCAAAGAGTCACAGTTTTCCTTTATGGAAAAGTATATTCTTAGTCATTGTGATTATAAAAAAATATTTGGGAACATAGATCTGTGTTCTCCAGTTGCAGAAGCCATGGAGTAGATATACAGCATTTGTTGTATATTAAAACTCATGATTTTAAGTGATCATCAGGATCTTGATTTATCATTTTCAAATGCATGGTACTGGCAGAATTTTGTCCATCAATGATGCAATGGTTGAATCTTTTTTTCATAACATTCCTTTTTTTACATTAATTGTTTCACTTCATAGGAGAAGACTATTGTAAGGAATGCAAACTTCTTGACACTGAGAGAGCTTTAGCAGATTAGTAATTAATAAGCTTGATGCTAGAACCCAACGACAAAATTCCTGTTAATTTCAATGAGAGCATGATCAGGCTCAAAGTCATCTGAAATTTCTGTGAATGTAAAGGCTATTTCTTTCTTTCAGCTACTTTTGGACACTAATAAGGTTGATTTTAATGGAACCTATTACATCCTTACTGGAAGCAGAATTTGACCCCAGCTGAAAAGATTGCCCCCTTCTTTCAGTTTGTTGTGAAAAAGAGCTACATTTTCATAATAGTGTCCGGGTACGCGCACAAATCTCATTACCCAATAATAGGATTTGTCTACATACCTCCTGCTCAGTCTTTTGGAAATGTACATGTCCCTCAGCATGGGTTATTTTTTTTTCTCCTTGTTTCCATTTACATCTGTCCACATGAGTACAATAGATTATATTCTATATAACAGTTTTAGTCAAGCAAAAGTAGGTAAGTATATAATCAAGGAGGAGACAGAGATATTCTTAAAGGACAAAATCAACTTTGGAAGCTAAACTCTTTCTTTGTTACAATGATTGAGACATTTGAAAGTAAAAATATGTCAGAGGTGCAGCAAAATGTCATGGAGTAGCTCAAATATAGCAGCAAAATGCTGAAGCAATGTTTAATTGTAGTCTGCAGTCCACATATCCTATGATTGGATTCTTCTGCAACAGTGAAGTTGTCCTATGGAAACTTGAGGTACCAACTGAGATACCAACTTTTTAAATTGGGGATATGAACGATAGTTTAGGCAGATCCTTTTTTTTTTTTTTTCCTGAGCTGGCTGTGCTCTGCATTTCTTTCAAAGCAGTAAAGGAAAAGAATTGAAAATCACTTTGATCTTTACTGCCTTACTTCAAATCACTAGTTCTATAGCTGTTCTGACTAAACATGTTATAAAAGCTGAGTTAAGATTTTTATTCAGAATGTAAAACAGTAGATTTTGGGGAAAGCCTCACATAAAGGTTTGGATGAAAAAAAACAAACAAACAAACAAACCCAAACCAAAACCCTGCAAAAAATTAGAAGGAAACAATGGGAAGTAATACGGAATAGAGAAACGAATAAACCAAACAACAAAATATATCCTGATCATTCCTATGCTCTGTGAGTCTCTCTGGAAAGGTTCATCCCTTGTAAGATGCATGAAAAACAGCTAGAAATTTGGGCTGTCAATAGAAGTTTGTCCTTTGCTTTATTTCTCCTACTTTCATATCACACCACCAGTCTCTCCTCTTACACTTATTTCTTTTTCTGTATAATAATAGTTGGTTAATTCGTATAAAGAATTATTTCTCAGTGACAAGACATAGTTAATTTACCTTTTCCTTAATTAAACTTCTAAAAAGTTAAAGCCCATCTATCTCACTTGTTGAAAATTATGAATAAGGTGTGACGTCATTATTTGGCTATGAGGTCCTGCTCTGTGTGCATGTGTTAGGCATTTGATGCAGGCGGCTAAATTTTCACTTTTTTTTCCTGAATATAGGCAAGTGTCCTAAGTCTTGTTGCTATGCAGTTTAGCCATAGCAACAAACACAAAAGCCAATGTGTTGTTATTTCTATTTTTCCTTCCAGACAGTTTGCCTAGTAAAGAAGACATGCTAGATATAGCACTGTCAAAATAAATGCAGTATTTCCTGTGAGAGATGTCAAGCATTTCATCTTTCAAAAGACTATATTGTGCAAAAATGCTAAGCAAGAAGGTGGAAAGGTTGTAGTCAAGCTATCCACATCTTTTTGATGCACAGGTAAGGAAGTTAAAAAGTAATTACTGTAAAAAGAGAAGTCATATTTTTAGTAATATATTTATTGAATATAAAAGGTACCATGCTACATTTTGTTCTTGTGCAACAAAATGGTACTTAAGTTCTTACATACCTAGACAAAAGATAATGGGTGAACACTGAGTCTTCAATACCGAAGGAGATTTATGTGATACATGTTTGCTTCACAAAAAATTTTATTCCTCTTCTCCAGTCAATGCTAGCTTACAGTTAACTTGTGGGACAATATCCCAGTCTGTTATAAAGATACATAAAATATTTTCTTGTGGCTGAGATGAGGAGTGTGACAAAAGACAAATAGTTTATTCAACAGATTCTTCCATAACTTCCTACATGATTCCCAGCAAGTCATGCAGAGGTAATTTTAATGTAAAAGAAAAGTCTGGTTTCCTGTCTCTTGCTCACTTTAAATGGGAATTAGATGCCTGACTGTTATTTCTGTTATGGAAAATCTTACCAATCGCTTAGAAAATCAGTTTTTCCCACTTGTGAAATAAGGAAATTATTATGCACTGCAAATTTAAATTTCTTAATATCCAAAGATATTCTTTCAGTTTTGCATGCAAAAGGTCAAAGAACTTAGGGGTTATTTTAGCAGTACTGATTTATTTAGTTCTGCTAATTTACCTAACCAAGCATTGAAGACATTTCCATTAATATAACTAATTTAGGATGTCCCTACATATACAATTTCTTTTGTTAAAAAAAAAAAACCAAAACAAAACAAAACTCTATTTCAAACCTCTTAAGAAGCATGGTGGCATATTCATCATTTAAAAAAAAAATATTGTTACAAACACTAGTTGGTGTCCTTTATCTATGGTGGACTCCAGGCTCCAAGTTCATCTAATGTTTACAACCACTTCACACAAAATAACCAAAACCTAAGAATTTTTCCTTTTTTATGCCCAAATGACAAAACTCCTGTCGCATCTGGATGTATGCAGTATATCAACCTGCAGCAAAGACAAGCTCTTCAGAAGCTGAGGCGAACAACTGGGGTCCCCTAATTTCCAGTGTGCTTTGTGCCTCAATTTCAAATAACCTTGGTGGGGGCACTCTTCCTCTTTCAAGAACTGGGATCTTAATCCCAGTCTCTCCACCACTTCTTTGTAATTGCTGTGGGAGATGCTAATAGTGACAGACCATAGAGAGTAGAAAAAAATACTATTTCAATGACAGAAGAGGAAAATAAAAATAAGGTTTTGTTCATCTTTTAATATCTTTTTTCCTTATTTGATCAAATTGTAGAGTCAATTTTTCATTTTTTTGATTAATCCCAGAACTTCAAAATGTGATTGATCTCCAGCTGCCAATGTGGACATCAGTGAGCAACTATTTTAAGGAATATAATTTATAGGTAACCACAAGTGATGTAAATGGAAATTTTTGCAAAGGAAAAAAAGCTATAGGACTTTTCCTAGAGTCTACGTAAAAAAAAATGGCCACAATTTTTGGATGCAGTATGCATTTCATTTATGCAGCCACATGTAATGAAATCTATACCAACCTCCTTTCCCCCACCCTCCTCATCAAATGAGAGTAAAACTTTAAAACTAAGGGAAATGATTCAGTCTGTCCTCTGGTTTACAAGTTGTGGGAACAACCCTAATTGCAAAACCTGCACGTAACTCCTCCCTGGGTGTGTTTTTTTCCAATCCACCTCAGCATGACATGGACAGGCTTGGTTTTTTTCATACACCCACTAATTCATCTTTGCAAGTGATACTCTCTGTCTTGTAGAACAGTGTGTACTGCAGGCAGCCTTGAAAAATCCTGAACTTACTAAAATACATTGAGGACATAGCATCACTAAATTACTGGTTGCCTTGATCTTGCTTGCTTCTTACTCCAGTGTTACTTGCTTCCAAAGAGTGGACTCATTTGAGTTTATCTAAAAGCAGTAAGGACTTCAAATTTTGCTCACTGTTTTAAGTCAACCCCTTTGATACCATAGAAAACAGAATACATTTTTGATTGTTTCATCAATTTTGAGGCTTCATGCAGAGTTAGCATTGAACATAGCACAGTTTCAAAATGTGCTGCAATAAAAAACTGTGTTTTCATGTTAGCAAAGAGTTATTGTGCTTTTCATGAAGTTTCAATATACCTTAGAAAGATGTAGTATTGCTCTAGAGTCCTTTCACCTCACTTAAGGGTCAAAAAATAAAGTATTTCTAATGAGTTAGTCACCCAAGGCTTATTTTAAAATCAAGAAGGAAATACAGGCATCTCCAGAAAGCAATTCATTGTAAGAGAAATATCTAGGGTAAGTGAAATGAATTCCCTCCTTAGAACTGCCCGTATTTCTCTGCTGACAATAAGGGGAACCAAAGATTCCATCAGAGCAAACTAAAATTTGGTGTTCAAATTGAAATTATTTCTATTTAGACATCCACAGTTTGATAAAGTTAATACTGCCATTTTTATTCTTTTCCTGGAGTGGTAGAGCTTCCCACAGAGTAAGTGTTCGCTCCACCTGGGTGTAAACTGAAGCATCAGAGTTCCTGGATTAGTAAACAAGCCCTGTGTGTGCTGCCCACTTTGCTTATACTGGAGACTTGGAAAGTCAGACAGGTTGATGCCAGCCTCAGATGGAGGAGGGTTTTTGAGCAGTAGCTCCAGCTGGGATGGAGAAGTCTTCTGAGGACTTAGTCTTCATTCCTAGTCCTCTTCTGGGAGTAAGCCCAGGTCTCCAAGGCTTTAGGGTTGCTTTTCCATATTTACTGTATTCCTTTCCTTCGTTTTGTCTTCAGTTTTTCTATTACTGCCAAAAGTCTAGATTTAATTAAACATTCTCCCAAATGGAAAATTACTGTGAAATAGAAGTAAAATTGTTCAGGTCTTCTCCTGTGTCAGATTACATATTTTATTCAGGAGAAGGAATGGGTAGTATCATAGAGACAACTACAACTTCACACCTCTGCAGCTGCCAGGATCCTAATTCATTGCACTACAGTGTGGAAACTTCTCCCTTTCACATATGAAATAGATGCCGGTGGAAAATTGTAACAGGATGGCTTCATACTTGTATCAAGTTTATAACTACATTGTACTGCTGAGGCAGTAAAAAGGAGATGGAAATAGAGCTCAAAATCTGAATTCAGTGTACTCCTTTTTATTAGTAATGTGACTCTTCCGTTTACATTCTTTATTCATTTCTCTCTGTGTTCTGTATTTTATTCTTTTATTTATTCTTTTTAATTATTTAGCCATTTTTGACATCCTCTGTCGCTGTGCCGTTTTCTAAACTCCCACTATCTAAGCAGTTCCTCCTTCACATGACTATTTTCGTCCGATACTCTCCATCTTTACTCTTAATTGAGATTCTCTTTCTGAGTCTATATTTCTTATTTTTCTGCATTCCCTGATTATTCATATGTGTCTTCATCGTCTTTATGTGAGTGATGCTATTTCCATCTTTTCTTTACAAATCAATGTTTACCCCACTTTCCAATTTTTTTTCTCTTCCATTTATTGGTAGTACCTCTGGCATACTCAATTGAAAAACAGAAACTGCAGTAACAAAACAAACTTCCCAAGCCTTTTCCCTACACCTATTTATAAGAAATCTAAATTTCTTATAAAATCAAACCTAACACTTCAAGTTTTTTCCTGTCTGTACAGAAAGCAGAATGTCTATGCAGAGTGAAGGGAGAGAAAAGCTTGAAAGAAATGTAACTGACAGTTAAACATCCTATTACAACACTTTTACTTGTATCTGGAAATGTGTCAATACAGTTAATTGTTTCTTATATAAAGCTAATTTAGAGTTTCTTTTTTTTATACTAAACATTTTTCCATAATGTGATAGAAGTTTTAAAAGAGAAGGATGTTTCTAAAAGGAAGGAAGTGACCAGCCAAATAGATCAAACCAAAAAGTCTCATTTGAGTCAACTGGTCCTTTTGACTAAAAGTTACCCATGCTCGCAAAGCACAAGAATTTATCTAATTGACATTTATAAAAATTTTCAGTTTACATCTCTCAAAAAAAGTTAAAAAGTCAAGTTCAGCAACATCTAATCACATAAACATTCAACCTTACTAAACCCTGTAGTTCTTATGGGACAGATTTGGGATGCTGAACCTTCTGGTGAGGTTTCCCTATAAAATAACTGAAATTCCTCAGAAGCAAAGCTTCACATTTTGCTAGCTCAGTAGAATCTTGCTACTGAAAGATGAGATACAAAAAAGACTGTACAATATAAATAATGATTAATAAAAGCCCTCACCATAGGTAAATGAATTATGAATTTCAGAATAGAATTATGAAAATAAAATCTACATTTCTGTTAATAGAAAACACAAACTTTCATTCTTTTTGGTAATTCCTGTTTTGTACCATAGAATCCTTCAGCAATCTTAGCCCCTTTTGCTACTTTCAATTTCTGCTTCTATGTTAAGAAAATTCTGCTTGCACTGCAGAACCCAGCTTTGGAAAGTTCCGTAGAAGTGCGACCAATCTTATCTGCATGACACTTTTAATATTAGGTAAACTCTTCATCACCCAGACAAGGTGCTGGTAAACTCCCTCTTTCCCCTTTTATCAGTGACCATACTTAAGCAGCTTCCTTATTGCCTTCCTTTATTTAATCAACACTTTTTATTATTATAAACTCATTGAAGTTCCTCATAGCAGCCTTTCTTCACATAGTAAGATAAGACAAATACAAAAACCATACTGTTTTAAAACCCCAACAACAAAGTATAAGCATAACTATTGTTTCCTTTTTCTCACCAACTCCCTTACCTAACATTTGCCTTAGCATTTGAAATTGAAAGCTCCCAAGAAAATTATGATATCAAGTTTAGTTATCCATAAAGTTACTATTGTCTTGTTATATATACATATATATAACATCACATTATACTATCCTATAATCTGTTAAACAGCGGGGGTTAAAAAGGGTAGGAGGACATGAGGGGATCCTGCCACCACTGATACCTTGAAGCATTTTGCATATGAGATCATATGATGGTTTGTACATTTGTCTTCAATGTAAAGATGAGTAAAAGACACAATGAATATTTCCTTAAATGCAGTGCATAGACACTTTCCGTAGCATCCATTTGGAGATAGTTTTGACACTATCTAAAACCCAAAAACTCCCTCCTTGGCCTTTGCAAGGACTTTATTTGATACAAATAGCCTTTCAAAAGATTGTCAGAAACTCTTGCTTGACACAAAACCTGGGGGCTATCTGTGGAAACAGAAAAAAAAAAAAAAAAAAAAAAAAAAGAGAGAAGGAAAAAAAAGAAAAAAAGGGAAGATTTTTGCCAAACAGATGGGATTGGCAGTTATCCTAAAAAATCTGGGTTATGGCTATGCCCAGTACTAAGGATTTAAAAATAATTGCCCAAGGCCTCAACCAAGAATGTTTTTGTCTGTTGTTATTTATTTATTTTTTTATTATTATTTGGCTTGTTTTTTTTTCTTTTGTCCCCATTTAGACATACAAAAAGAGGTGCAAAAATAAGGAAATAAGAGGGACAGTCAAAAATTATTTTGAAATGCTTTTTAACATCTTCCTATGACAGATTGTCAGATTGTTTTCTTTTCTAATAGTTACAATAAGAAAGTTAAATCCTGAAGTATTTATATGGACACTTGCAGTCCTACAAAGCAATCCGTGAAAAAAAAGAATAGTTTCCCTATCAAGACACATAGCTCAAAAAAATTTCTTTGAAGAATCAGCAATTTAGGTTCATAACAAGACTTTTATACTTAAAATTGAATTGATGTATTGAAGTCCATGACTGCATTTCCTACCTACCTCTTACCATCTTGAGTCTGTACATGCTTAACTGTCCAATGGTAAAGGTGTGTAACTGCCTAACATTCTGCTTTTTGGGCATATCTAGAACTGCTACCATCTTGCCAACACAGACTGTTTCTGCACTTACCTCCTAGCTTAGACACTCTTATTCTCAGTCCTTAGAGAATAATTTTTATAGATAGATCAATAAACAGATGACAGACAGATAAAGATAGAAAAAAAGAAGTCTGTACTCACTGTACTACCTGAAAGCAGACACTGAAATAATTTCATTCTAGTCAGTGAAATCATATGGAAAGAGATCTGTGTACGGATCCCTACACAAAAGGTAGTTAGGTAATTAATTCCAAGTGAAGCAATCACTGGTTAAAATATGTAGGTTTCCCCCTCTTGGATCCCTGTTCTTGTCTCTATAAAATACACAGACTGTCTTTGGAGCAGGGTTGAGAAGTCAGGGCCTCCTTCCTGTACGAGCTAGGGAATAATGCTTCCTAGCCACCCAAATAAACAGTCTATTTCAAATTCAGTGTCCTCTGAAATTTTAATGTTGTCCAGAATCTAATCCTAACAATATAAAACACATTACAGACCCATTTCCTTTTCTCTCTGCATCCTTACTCCCTCCTCACTCCATCCCCAGTTCAGAGAGTCCACTATATTTGTTTATTTATTTATTTGTTTTTTGGCAATGGGTCACACAGCTTCCTTAAAAGAAGGGAGGCTTGTGTTGGAATCACATAGAGATTGAGTCATGGAGAGTGTCAGATTCCAGTTTCCAAGTTTTGAAAACTATTTTACTGAGTTTATGTACGGAACAGGATATTTCTTTCTTCTCTTCCAATTTTTTATAAAGTAGAAGTGATGAGTGCTCCACCCTAGGATAGTTCCAGGCTATTACAGTTAATAGAGATGTATTCCTACAGACCAGAAGCAATAATGTAAGCTCCACAAAAGACTGGGATTTTAAACCAAAATTAAATTTCAGTGTTTCAGATTGTTGAATGGTGCTGCCTTTCACAATGAGCACTTCTTGTGAACTTTCTATGCTTGTATAATGTGTCATATATAAAGCCTATGTAAAGTCAGTAAATTTTTAGAGAACAGTTTTATAAATAAATAGATATGATTTAATATAAAAGACACCAACTTTAAAATTTATATACAATCATTTATCTTCCATAGGATTATTTTGGTGTTCATTTAAAGAATTACGTATAGGTGTGTATGCACATCTAAGCAGCACAGAGATTTTGTTTTCCTCCATGTCTTTTATGCTTCTGACATACATTAGACACTTTTTTTTTTGTGGCTTTTAAGACATCATTTTTTGGCAACTTTTACAGCAGTAAAATACAGATGTAGAATAACGCTACCCTACCTCACTGAGTGTTGAAAGGATTATTTTAGGTAACGCAGATGCAATGTTAAGACAACAGAAAAGCCATTTGCACATGCTAACAGTTACCCCTGGTGACAGTTTGATAAGAATTCTCATATGAGTTCTTCCTGATGTTCCCAAGATCCCCAGGCACTTTACAAGCTGAAGTGGAATCCATTTAAATGAGAAATATTTTTATACACAACAGTTTTGCCTAGGTTCAAATCCAAAGCTCATTAAAGTAAATAATAATGTTTCCATTGACTTTCTTGGGCTTTGACTCAAGCTCCATGAATAGTGTTTAATTATAAAAGAACATTTCAGCTCTTTTTTTATATTCACCCAGTCTGGTAGATCACTGTGTCTGCCACTTCTTAGTTTGCTAGCCAGGAACTCAGCAGTCACCAACGGTGTCCTACTTACCCTCCAAATGAAGACGATACAGTGCCTGCTGCAATTGGCAGCTGCTGTTGTTGCTCTAGCTCCTAATTTCCTAATTCAGCCCTTGTGGAAAATGACAAAGAAAGGGGGATGAGGGGGAGGAAGGGAAGGGAAACGGCTTTGTAAGACAGTTAAAATCTCAGGCATATGCTGATGTTTCTGCACTGAATGTAAAGTACTGGTCAGAATGATTCCTGCTGGCTTTGTTTTCTGTCCAGGAGGTTGAAAATCTACTCAACTTTTCAGTAGGGACTGGAATGTTTAGAAATAGCAAACAAGTAACATTTATTGTAACAGTACTCATAATCAATGGACTTCTGACTCCAGAAAAATCCATTAAAAGACCTATAGGGCCTCTGAGGTTGATTTAAATGTCTAAATGTATGTATCAACATAGACCTACATTTACAAGTGACATGAAGAGGCAGTCATCCTCTTCTTGGTGCTCTACTTTCTTTTCTAGGCATCTACACTTGTCAGGCAAGAAAAGAAATACCACTTTAGTGGCAACTTTTATGTACATTTGAGTACTGGAAAAACCCCTTCTTGTCTGAGGCCAGATAAAACATGTGTGTTTTCAGAGCAAATTAAACTTAAGCATCCTAGCTCTGGACCTTGCTGCACTAACTATTCAGTCAAATTAAAAGGAATCATGCCCAAAGTATGAGGCAGAAGTGGAAGAAGAAAGGACTTGACAATTCCTCAAGAAGCTCTCTATGATTAGGGCAGTCAGCACAGACTGCTGTTTTAACAAAGTCTGCTCAATCTCAGTGCAGAAAGGCAAGGCTATTTTTTCCGTTAAATATACCGAAGTTTGTAATTGATAACAAAAGTGGAAATCTGACAGATTTTACTCCTCAATGATAATTTCTTGGCTATTTGAGAGGAGGATACTGCATAGCTATAGTGTTGTCTCTGATCATTTACTTTGTTCAGTGATACCTTCCTCTAATGAACCTTCCATTTAATTTCTTCTTCCATCTTCATTTCTTCTCCAGTTTATATCTCATAGTAAATTATGATAATATGATGGACAGAACAGTTTTTGCCTCCAGCATAATCTTTCTACACCTCCACTATTAATAGGAATGCAGATAGGCAGATAAACACATATGAAAAACCAAAAAGGAGGGGGTACCTGTATGCATGTAAAAACTCATCAACCCATCTATAAAAAACATATACAAAATAGGAACATCTATCAAAAAATTGCAAAACAACAAAGCAAAAATAGATTTAAAGATACTGTTTTAAATAGCTGTCACATGCAGGGCATGCTTCATAAACTGCAGATAGGCTTACTGAATAAAATATGAGGACATGTAGCTCCATGACTATCTCGGTTAGTAAAAAAAAAATCTGAAGAAAATTTATAAATAGGCCATACACTATCTCCAAAGGGATAAACAAAATAGCCAGCAGTGACAGTATTTGCTTTTCATGTGTGCAAATACAAGGCATAACAAATGTCAGCTCCTCATTTGCAAATTAAGATGTAAAGGAAATGTCTGTGACAGTACATGCAACAGTTCATATTTGAAGTTTGGCACAGTGAACTGACAACCACAGAGGAACTGCAGTCCCCTAATCCTTTCTTTCTGCCTTCCAGCTACTGGCAAGGAGGGTGGAATTTAATAAATATGTGATGAGAAAAGGCTGTGAAAGGCTGGCGTATCTTCTCCTCTGCAAGAACTCATCTTCAGAGATAATTAACTAGGTGACAATATACAATGTGCCATTAACAAGAGCATTCAAATCATTTCTGGACTTAAGTACAATTTTAAGCCGCTTATCAGATTTTCATTTCTGAATCCATTCAGCTGTCAGGCTTACATCCTGGCTCTTTATTGAAACTCACATGGGAATCCAAACCTTCTAATTTTCTATACAGATTCATTTCAGAATCAATTAGAGCTGGTGGCAGCCTTGTCCCTGTGTGCTAAGGGGATTAGCTGGGCACTTGCTCAGCTGAAGCTACCTTTGAATGTACATTCAACCCTCTATCAAGAAAGAGTTGTTTTCCAGTGGATTCTGAAGCAACTGAAGCACTGAAATCAACAGATGGCAGATAATCACTGTAACAGTCCCCAGGTTTTTTGGGAAATGGAAAATGATATTTCAGATTGCCTCCCAGATAAGGATCTTAAGCTGTACAAGAAAGAGAGAAAGAGAAAAAAGACAAAGAGAAGGAGAAAGAGAAAGAGAAAGAAAGAGGAGAAAGAGAAAGAGAAAGAAGA
>KZ506447.1:169095-217594 GCA_002844005.1 Limosa lapponica baueri
CTGTACCCCAGTTGCACAGAGTGAACACTAACTGCAAGAAGAATTCTCAAGGGCTCTCCTTTTATTCTTTTTGCCTCAGTAAGTACTTCACGACTCCGCTTTTGCATCTGACCTTTGGCCATCTTTCCACCCACATGTTATTAACTTCTCTATTACTCATCTTAGCAATTTCAGTTAACCATCCCAAAAGACATTGCCATTGTCTTCTAGTAAACACTTCAGAACATAAAACCATGTGGAACAGTTTTCCACTCTTTTCTGTTTCCAGGCAGCCTAGTTTTTATTCAGTGACTCAAGTTGTTGAGAAGGTATTTTGGTATTTTGTGTACTGGGGTCGTTCCGCATAAAGCAACATTTGTGTATAATTATGATGCACTGCAAAATTAGGAAGTTCTGTTTAATGTGTTCTCACAGCTTAACTCGATAAGGTTCTTGCTTATGAGAAAGTGGTTTATGCTCAGCCACATCCAAAAATATTAGCTGCTAAAGTCTGAATTCAGGTTTCTGAGATTACTTGCAAAAACTGAGATCCTCACAAGTAAATAAGCAGTCTAAGAACAATTTACTTGCTGTAACTGAAGTAATTTTACCAGTTTTTACTTGAACAACATAGAAAACTGGTTTATGGAAGTGTAATACTATTATGATAATGTATTTCAATGTATTTAGTTTCAAAGTAAGTTTATAAACAAGGAAGATGACCTTCCAGGTCCTAGGAGCTGCATCTACAAACTACAAGACACATATCCTGAGGATCAGGACCTACAAGGAAAGCTAGAAAGTAGGAGATGTCCAACTATGTCATGGTCGTGTCAGATATCGACTCTGTCACTGGTTATTGTGGCCTTCAGAGGTTTTTTTGTTTTTCACTGCTTCTCCAGAGAATGCATATCTGCGAGTAGTTTCCAGCCTCCCTACCAGAACATGCCCGCAGGAGCCCTGGTCTAACTTTGGCAGAATAACTGCATTTGAGCTGCTTGTAGGTCATCTGGGGGACCAAGAGCCCAGGTCACTGACCCACATCACAGAGGTTCAGGGCAGAAATTCAACACATCATAATCTTTGGAGACATAAATGTTCCCACTAGTTTGATTTGAGCTCCTTCATGCTGAAAGGGAAACAAATATTTAGGTTCTTCATTCACTCATTGTACTGTTAATCTGCTAATACAGGTAATGTGTTAACATTTCCCAAAAATTTCTACATTCTGCAAGGCAGTTTCAACCTTTAGATACCATTAGGTTGTATGACATGGACAGATCTGAATGCTCTTGGTCTCATAGGAAATAGAACAATCTCACAGAGAAAATGCATCCTTCAAGACATGTGCAGAGAACAATTATTCACTCTAGCAATACATTTTCCATTTAAAGATTGTTATAATTCTACTACTAAATATCTAAGTCTCAACCATTTTTACTCTCCTGAGAGACTTCTTAGAGTCCCACTTATCTCACATGAACAATGGTGAGACCATTCAAATAAAGGATTTTTTTTCTAAATCAAGAAGAAAGAAATTCCCTGCATAGTCCATTCACTCACATTTTAATGGAAATTTTTGTTAAAAATAAATCAGCTGAGATGTTATAATTCTGTATTTTCCTAACTCCTGGAAAAATAAGATGTCTAGTGATCAGGTTTATTTAGTAATGTTGCTCAAAAGCTCCCTTCAATTCTCAGCTGGAATCCATGGGCTCCACATATTTTCATAGCTGTCATATTTCTGAGCTAATAATATTTAATGCGTTCAGTCCAAATGAGAATGGATCCGGAGGTGTGATTTTTTTATATTGTTTTCTGAACGACAAAGCACAAAGGAAATAAAGTTTATGCATTATTCATACAATAAAAGATGAAAATTATTAATGCAATAAGCATGTCACACACACACACACACGTTGGTTTGTTTATATATCAAGAGTAAGACAGTACTGAAATGCCTGTATTCCCAATATAACAATTTTGAATAATTCTGATAGTCAGAGATTTATACATACAATTTTTGCAGTGCCTTATATATAATAATAATTTTGGATACCACTTCCCGGTGGAGAATAAAAATGCTTTATTCTTAACATATGATTGTATGACATTCATTTTAAAGTAATATGACAGTATGCTGAATTTAATACTGTAGAGAGCAGCATCTCCAGAATTCTGTCACATAGAAATGTGAAACAAAATGCAGTCACACATATGCGTAAGTAAGCTTCAGCTCATATAAATAGTCATGAGTCTCTTAATTTTGGTAAAACCATTTTATGTTTGCTAAGGAACTGATCTATTACATTCATTAAAGGTGACAGAATAACAACCCTTGAGGCTGAAGATATCTATTATCAAGAACATCTTACCAAGTAGGGCAATCCACGGAAAGCCAACTCAGCAAACCGATAAAATAATGTATTCTGCCTGTGTGAGGGTGTGTGGGTACATATTTATGTAAAAGAAAAAGCCTGTTAAGCATTCTTTTTTTCCATAAAATAAAATGAATAATCCCATTCTAAAAATGTACATATGTTAAAAACAAAGCAAACAAAACTTCTGCAAGGTGTTCTCTTTGTTCAGTCATACAATATGTCTTGATGTTACTTTGCTGTTGAAGTCAGTGGTAATTCTGAACCTGGATTTCAACTCAAGTAATTGAATAAAAAAAGTTTTTTTTTTTAAAGAAAGTTTTATTTTTCATCTTTCATAGATTTTTGCATTTACAATTACTTGAGAAATAGTACATTGAAGCCTGACCGAAGAATACATTTGAAATACATTTGCAAATCTCCATATATGTCATGGTTTAGGCTGTGCTTGCCACTAAACAAATGACAGGTGCCCTCTTTTAACCCCTCTCTCCCTTCCCAGAAGAGAAAGGAGAGAGAATAAGGGAGAGAGACTTATGGGTTGATGAAAGTCACATAAATGATACGTTAGGAGGCCTGGGAAGAATAGTTCCAGAAAGTCAGCCATGTTTTTCTTCAGGATTCTGGGGCAGGAGGGAGAAACAGGATGTAATGTATTTCATTATTTACCAACGTTAGCAAAGAAAATCCTCTCACCAGCTTTTATCATGTTTACTATGGAGTAACAGCTTCCAGTATTAAACATGTACATGTAGATAGATACAGATCAATAAAATATAGATAGATATAGAAAAAAACTATAGAACGATACAGATTTAAGACAAATAGAATAGGCACTAGCTTTTCCCACTCCCCTACAGTTTCCTCCCTAGCTAGATATGTTTCTTTTTTTTCTTCTTTTTATTTAGTAATACATTCAAAAACCCTATCTTCGCATAATACTATTGAGAATTCTAATTGAGAGCTTCTAAAGCTAAGACATGACACTTTATTTCAATAACTTCTTACAACTATCCTGGTTTGATTTACCCACACTATATGCCATTTCATACATTCCAATTTCCATCCATTTTTTCAGCAGATTTCGGATCTAGTACATAGGCGTTTAATTCCAAATTTCCAGACTCAATAAAAGGTTTTCTCCTTTAGGATTCCATAACCCAGTGATTTCTCTTCAATCCCATTCCCAATTTCATCTGTTATTGAGGTGGCAAGTTCTTGTTTTTCTTTGAGGATTAGGACAGAAGCAATAAATATATATGAAAGATAGATAATTTTCTATTCTTTCTTGTGCTGTGTACTGTGGTATTATAAGCAAAAGTAATTGTAAAACCAGTGCAGAGCTTGCATATCCTGAGATGTAACATTCTTAGCAAAGAAGAAATCTTCAGGGTTTTTAGTTATTAAATAAATGTTAACACTACTGTATTCAGTGTGTCTGAACCAAGGTTTTTTCTTAAGCTTAGTTATTTTAAGAAGTAATGCAATTACACACCTGTGAACAGGATCTTGTAATTGGAAGTATCAACTTAATTTAACTATTTGAGATAATAATAGCTTGCTTTCACATCTTTTTTATTATATATTCTTTATTTGGAACTGCTGGGTTATATATGTCTATGTCAGACGTAGAAGCATTTGGCAATTTGTCACTTACCTGGTTTTTTAAACATATTTGTTTTTTTCTCTCACAATGGATAACTACCTTCCACTGTCATTGGAAGATATTTTTTTTGAGTCTTCCTTAGACATATTTATTGCAAGATATTTGGCTTCCCTAAATTTGTTTTCAATAAGATCAGCTTTCATTAGGATTCATCAGTACATGTCATTAAGTGTCCAACCATCCAATCACCTCCATTTGCATAATGAACAACCCATCTTTATATTTGACTCACAGTATTTCTGTTGCATATCTGAAGAGGGACAATTAACATTTTTATATTCTTTCAAGGGAATTTTTACTTTTTTTTTTCATGTTATTTGTGTAACATGAGCATCTTTCAGAAAAATCTGGTAAACAACCATCATTCAAACCATTCAAACTGCTCCATGCTCCCTATGAAATCCATTTCCTTAGTGGACTTAATTTCAAAATAATTTAATAACATTCTGTTTAAAAATGGTTTTAAAAATGACTTGCAAGTTTCTACATGTACCTTTGGATTGTCAATAAAGAAATACTACTTTGTTTTCTCACTTTTTTCATTACAATGGTGGACAAAAGTTTTCACTAATCTTTGCAATATGTCTTCAGAATTTGTCAATTATTTTGTATTTATATCTTTAGTATAATGTATCCTATACTTTTAAAGGTCCCATAACTCTTTAGAGAGTCTCACTGTAATGCATAGTTATATCTTATGATCTTATTATGAATATTATTACAGTTTTTGTTAATTAAGATGCATTGTAAAGCAAATCATATTATTCTACATTTATTGATTCACTATCACTACTGAATGTTTTTTTATTGATTAAACAATATTTTCATATCAATATGATATTGAAAGCCCGTAAGGAAGTAATCTGATTCTTAGATTGTGAGGGTAAAATTTCACTTTATCGACATCCATTGCGAAATAGTTCATAGATTCCATCCCATTATTTATATTCCTACCATTTGTCTAAATGTAACATACTTTTACACCACCCAGTTTTGACACAAGCATTTCAAACAAACCGTCTATGTCATACTTTGCTAATTTACCTCAGTTAATAATTATGATAATTTAAAAATATACACTTTATTTACACTTTGATTATTTTAAATTTCAGCTCCTTACTGTTTGGACACATGAATACGCCATAGAAAGAGTTAAATTAATTCCCTTTTTCTTTTATTTTCTTTGAGTTAAATGGTTTATAGCAAAGAAAATAAAGCATTACAGAGCTTTGTTTCAGTACTGCCAGTTAAGGATTCATTTGAGTAGATTTTTGTTTTCCATTTTATTATTTCCATTTCTCTTGCTGTCAACCAAGTATGACAAAAGAATATTGCACATCATGCTAATCCAAGAGGTTTCTATTCAGCTAATGTAGCAGCATGTACCTGCTTAGTAGGTAGTTGGATATACTTACGGATTTTTTTCTCCTAATTAATCTAGATGATACATCTGCATTTTTCCACTGTAACAGAAATAATGAATTCTACTACAAGGACTTTTCCGGTATAGATTCATGGAATTATGTAAAACCTTCAATATGAGATTTATCTGCAGCTTCCAAAACCATAACTTTCTAATCATGGCCTCTCTCTGTATCAACAATAAATTCATTTAGCTGGCTAATAAAGAAGTGCTACAGGACCTGAACCTTCAATATAGCATATTGTATATCCCATACACCTTGTTTGTCCATTTAGAACATTACAAATGAATTTTTTAATTAAGTTTCTTATTTGGGTTTTTTTGTTATTGGTCTTTTTTGTTATTGTTTTATTTCTATATTTTTTGATTGTTAAAAATTGCATTTCTGCCAGGCTTAAATAACTAATACTTAGTGTCAGTTTAAAATTCAGTATTTATACTGTGTTACGGTGGCCTGGATCTGGCATTTTTATATCTTAATTAAAATTGTTCTGTAGGACAGTTGTCCATGACAGGGCTATCATCCAGCCATCACTTGTGTCAATGACCGTGACTGGCCAGATTAGATGGGGTGTGCTTTATTATTAAAAGAATGAGGAGAAATGTATGATCTGCTTTTTCATCTGCATACTGGTACAGTTTTTTGAGGGTAGAAAGACATTAAAATTGTTTCTACTGGGAGAAGAGACTTTGGGCTTTTTTTTTTCCTTTTTTTTTCCTTCCTATAAACAATTACAATAAGAAAACCAAGATATTTTTATTTTAGAAAACATAGAAAACTGGTATTTTAGAAATCTTGAATTATCACATATAAAACTCACAATTTGAACTCTTTAAGGTTTTCTCATCTCTAGGTATTCTTAGACAAATATAAAGTTAATGTATAACCAAAGTTTGAAGCAGACCTCTAAAGTATTGGTGCATGAAATGCTACCAGGAAGTTTTAGTTATCTTAAAGGAATAGAACTTCGAACCTGGAAAGCTAAAAATTCAAACCAAGTAAAATAATGAAGGAACAATTAAGTGCATGAAATAACCCTAACAACTAATATATTTCAAGATCTATACTGCTGGCTTAACTTCACCGAAAATTCTTAAAGAACAGCTCAAATGGTGTACCTTGAAGAGCTTTCTGGAAGCAGTATCTAAATATAAAAATAATTTAATATTTGCTCTGTTAAAGAAGGTTTGCGCTGATTTTGGGGACTCCACTTCCTCAGGAAGGCCTGGTAGGCCTTCCTAATCTTCCCTTAGATTACTGAGAGCCTAGGAGACTGGAGCCTTAGTAGATGTTATCTGCTTCATTCACTCTCCAAAGTCACAGTTAAGACTGGAGACACTTTCCTACAGATGCTGTAAACTTGCACAGTTCAAGTTTCTCAGCCTTGAGTTTGCTGCACAGCAAACACGGAGACTGTTGCAGTAGTCTAATCTCTACGTGCTCTTGCCATTCCCTTAGTATCTCCTGGCTGCAGCAGTCGTGTAGCACTAATAAAGATGCAAACTCCAGCCAGGCTTTTAGCTACCAAACTCCAACGACTTCCTTCATGTCTTGGTATCCCGTTGGGACTAAGCAAGAAAATTCAGAGTGAAGAAATCCACAGTACTTTCTGAAAGTTGTTCCTTAAACAGTCCTCCATTGTTTCTCCAAATAGAACAGAAGGGATTATGTATCTAAAAGTTTGGCTGTTGACTCCAGCTGTACAAGAGGGTTTGAGGTTGTTACTAATGTCTTTTCATCACTAGTGTTATCTATCCTCTGTATCATGTGTCTCCAGTTCTCTGCAAGTCTTCTATGGAATTTCTTCTGAAATGTCTGTAATAAGGATTTACAGGAAAAACAAGAACTCAGCCTCGGATAAATTAAAGCTACATGAAGAAGCAATAGAAAAAGGGGAAAACATATAACATTGAATCTTCCGTACCTCTTGGTAACATATGTAGCACACCTGTAATTCTTCATGGTTTTCATCTTTTGTTCTCCATTCCCTCCTTGTAGGTTTTCAGGAAAAAATGACGTAATGACTCTTCTTTGTACTGTAAAATGATTTAATATGCTGTGCTATTCCAGACAGGAGCATCCCCAGTTTTGTATTTACATATAGTAACTTCTTTTTTATGAAGTTACTTGTCCCACTTTCCACATGAAGGCACAAGTCAGGGAGAGAGTATTAAGGTTACGACAGAAAAGGGATGTTTATTGATATACAGTAATCAAGGTTTGTCACTAATTAAGTGAACTGCTTCACCCTCTCTTCATTAACTGGATATAGAAACGTTGACAGATAATTTATTTCAGAGTATTTGTCTTCTCAAGGTTGGATACCTGTTGTTTGTTCCATACCTGTAGGACAGACTTGATAAGAGCCAAAATTTGTATGGGGACAACAGAGATTTCTCTGAGTATACGAGCTCTTTTCTCTTCATTTACTGTAGCCAGGTGTATCAAATATGGATTAAAAAATGTAGCCTGTAATATTCCTTTAATTTTAGGTGATTTGAAGGATTGTTTCAGTCTTGACAGTATTACGAAAAAGCCTGACAGATCTTTCTTTACACTGAAGTGCTATTTCATTGATAGTTTTAATTCGTTCGTACTTAAACTCATCCAGACAGGTCCCAGGACTTCTTCCCAAGGACAAAAATTCCAAATGCTGAAAGATAACAATGACTTTCCACAGTTGTTTTTGACTATAGCGTCATGTTTCAGACCACTTATAATAGCTGTTGAATAACATCATTGTTACTTAAATAAAAATGCTACCCACTGATTTATCAGAATCACTTTTCAGCTGAAATTTACAATTGCATCACTTATCACAGCAAGGAATCCATTTTACTAAAAATAATAGAAAGGGGCACACTGTATGCCAACTTTGTATAGCAGTTCATTTGAAACAAGTGAATTCAAAATGTCTGTGGAGGAGTCTTGTACTAATTACACTTTCTGTTTTCCTATAATTCATTTTCTAGAAGTTAGAAAATATATTGAAGACTTAACTGACATTTCTGACAATTTCCAGCTGTTTTCTCAGACTAATTTTAATGAATAAAAATAATGGATTCAAATATTTCAACATGAGATTAATTCTTAAAAAAAAAAAAATTAGACTTGAAAATAGATTAATACATTACTTCAGTATGTACATTTTTTAATCTTAAAGGTCATTTACATTTTCCTGCAGTCAGAATATTTCTTCTAAAGAAATACTTACATCAAGAAATCAGGTCCTGAGCAAGAAAACTGCATTAATACAAGCTTAATTTTAAAGATGTTCATCCTAGTGGTTAATTCTTTGAATGAGGCTCTATTATTTTTATATTTTCTGTTCATACTAGTTTAATGATAAATTTCATAAAAGTTTGAATATTTTAAATGATATCTAAATCATAGTAGATGGTAAATTTCATGCATTTTTTTGAAAACTTGAGCCTAGTTTTTTCCTTAACTCTGATCAAAACTGAATGAATACTGGGAAAAAACCCTCAGTTTTCAAATAGTAGTCTCTCTGAATGCATTCACTATCTACAAATAATTGGCAAAAACCCTTTATGTTTGATTCAAAAAGCTGGTCTTCATAAAATTTAATTTAAAAAACAAAAAACAACAAACAACAATTTAAACATGAGCAGATATGTACAGGAACAGGAGCTGGATTATGGGCAGGAGTGTCTTAAATGTAGGATTGGAAAAAAACCGCTCAGATTGGTAATCTATGACTGAAGGTTTAATCTCTTTGGGTTCGTGTTCATGTCAGCCTTGTCCATAGACCAGTCACAAAACAGAGAACAAAAACACATGTATCATTACTGTGGTTTGTAACTGTTTGTTATTTTCTACTATATTATGGTTTAGAAAAGTTACAATAATTCAATCAAATTGCAAAAACAACAGTATGTGAACTAAGCAAGCTTTTACACAGCATGAACAGCACAGAATCCAACCCCCTAGGATAATAGTCAGCAACCTAAATTATATGACCATCCTCCAGATTCCTGCCTAAACTCTATATACTTGCCAAATTCTGCAAAAAAATTAAGGTGAAAGACCTAAGCTTTGCAACCAAATTCAATACAAAAGAACGTTTTATTTTCAACACAATGGTTGAATGGGCAGCATCCTGTGGAAAAAAGAAAATAATAACATAAGATCAGGTCCTGAAGGACTGTATAATAACAGGCGCACACGTACAGGATCAAGGGCAAGTAAGATGTCCTATATGACCATAGCTCCAAATTGTCCTAACCTTTCAGTGTTAGGCTCCTAATAAAACAAAATAAAATAAACCCAAATTAAATTAAATCAAATTAATAGCTGTTTGTATGTCTTTCTATCTTCATAGTCTGGCCCACACAACCTTGCAGCCATTGCTGCAACTGCTTCCCATTGCTTGAATTCTTTTATAATAATTTGTCATATGCCCAGCAAAAGATTAATAAAGTACATCATACACATAACCAAAGTGAAACACTTTAATCCCTAAAAAACCTTCTATATATAGCCAACTAATTCTGTAGGTGTGGGCTCAAATTTATCACCTAACCTCAGGCACTTGTTTGCAGTAATTAAGCCACAAGCTAGGGTTTCACCTATTCTTAATGAAGCAAATTATCTTAACGAGGGAAAAACTCTCTTTAGAAGTGCCCCCATGCCTCCAATATATATACACAAAGAGATAATCTATGGTGGTTTGTTTTCTAACTTAAACATAGGACTAACATCTCAGTGACTGTCTTCTGTTTGAGTCCATTCAGAATTTAGGAAATGGAATTTCTCTGTTTCCTAGTACCTCTGCTCTGGTAGGTAAGCATTACAGAACAGGGATACAACAAAATGCGAACAGGTATTTTGTTTGAAAGTTAAGTGGATGAAAAAGCATGTTTAAAGCCTGTAGATAGTAGGAAGGGAAAAAAATTGCTTTAGATGTGGAGTTGTCCTTCTGTCTTATCCTTCTGGCCTCCTCAGGCACACATGAATACCTGACATCCTGGAGGACCTAACACTTCAACATTTGATGTTCCTTACCAAGCATACCTCTCTTTACAACCAAATAGTCTTGGTGTCACCTCTAGCCTTTAATTAAGCTGGACGTGTCCTGCTTAACAGATAAGGGAGAACTAGAGCGCATTGTATTGCTTCATTACCTTACAGTTATGTTATGCTAACACTGTGAAAATTTGCTTTATAGATTAGTTAGGAAGAATACTTTAGTAGACCATTTACAAATGCTGTGGATTTTATACTGTTTTACTTCTAATCCCACCCTCGCTTGCTGTTTTGTATGAAGTATTTAGGTGCATACTGCCCTAAAAATGAACTCTTTGGCTATTTTGATTTTTTATGCTGTTACTCAATGGCCGATTAATCCCACTTAAGGTCACAGTTATGCTTTTTTATTACTTGTGATGATGTTTTTGTTTGACATTCATGTTACTTTGTTATATCTCATAAAAGTGATTAATGAAGAACTCCTAATTGTAGAATACAAGCTTTTTACTCTTGTCACTCCTGCTACATAAGAATTTCTAAGTATTTGAAAGCCTATTATACAAGCTAAGTGAAATGTGCTCCATTCTGAGGGACAAGACTTAAGATTTAGCTAGAAAAATCGATTCTGTAGGCAATAATGGACCAGAGTATTCTCCTAACCCTTGAAACACCACTTAACTGAGGAAGATGATCTCTCCCACTACCATTCAGTATATCAAGAAAGCATGTTTCTTTCTTGCTTATGCACAGTCTACATTAAACCCTACATTAAAACTTAAACCCTTACCAATTTAGGTTTTGTATTAGGCATTATGACTCCTGAACAAAATATAACCAAATGTGCTTACTGAAGCCCAACAGCCGTACTCACTTAAACAGAAATATTTATTATCATGCTTAGTTACTAGTTTAGTTACTTTAAAGATGCCCTTTCCTTACCCTTTGCCATGTGAATATGCAGGCTTAGCTTTCCAAGCCGTACTTCCCACATCAGTTTTATTTCGCTGCTACTCTCTCTAAATGTAACTACGTTAACTGAAGGCAAAGTAGGTGAGAGGAAGAAATTGCATCTGGGATCTCTTAGTTAAAGGCAGGAATAATGTTGTTGGCATGTCACAGGCTGAAGATATCAAAGAAAAGAAAACCTCAGTAATGTGCAGGACAATCAGTCAGAAAAGGAAATTAAGTTTGGGCTACATTTAAAGGTTTTCCTGATGTAGCCGTGCTGCTTAGAAATTTTACCAGACCAAGGAGCACTTCTGGAATAGACTACTCTATTTAGAACTTGCCCAGTCTGATACTCTTAAATTTTATTTTATGTTTTCCAGTACAGTATAACAAGCAGATCCCTGTAAGCGTTGACACACTTTGAGATACCTGATGCAAGAACTTCTGTGTATGACTGTGGCATAGAGCAATTGCGAAAGACTGACTCCTCTCTCCTCGATTACTTGTGAGAATTGCAGAGCCCCTGCCATCTGGTTACACTAGATTCAGCTGTTTCAAAGAACTTAAATTAGGAAAAAAATTGAGTACATCTTAAAAATGTCTGCCCGTCCTGTACACCTGTAATTAAACAGAACAGAGTACGTCTAGGCCCACTTGGCTCAGGCACTGTCAGTCATGTTGTGGAATTTTTTTCCTCCTTGAAAATTTAAAGAGGCACCATGGCAATCAATATTCAATGTCTGTGCAAAAATTTATCAACAGCAGAAGGGAAGTCCCAATGAGTAAGTTGCAACATAAGTGAGCAACCATGAAAAAAATATTCACAATCCAAATTTTTAGTATTAGTTTTATTTACATAAAACTAAACTGATTGGTATTATTCTGAGCCTTGTATATTCTGAGCCTTGTTTAAAGTTAAAATCTCCATATAACAATGTAGATCTCAAAAGGAAAGTTAAAAATTATATTTTGAGTCTACTTCTTAGTTCTTTTTCATCTTTCGTTTCTTTAAACATTTATTCTTTTTCTAAAACTCCTCAGGAAGAGCAGATTTTAAACTTTGATGTTTTCTCAGGAATTTTAATACAACTTACAGACACTAGGCCATGAGAGAATGCCATCTACTTTAGTTTCCCCATTATAATTAGAGGTAGCTTAATTTAATGATTTCAGAGCTTTGTACAGAACAGACAGATACTGAAATGAAGGGAAGAGTACACATACTCTGTATCAGAGTTCAAGGAAAAAAACAACTAATCAAACAAACAAACAAACAAAAAGCTAAAATTCTCCATGTGAATTGCTGCACAAGATGTCAAACCCAATTGTAAAATATCATCCTGAAATATGTATTATTATGTATCTATAACACTATATATTGAATTAGATGTAGTCAGTATTTAGAAGATTAATAAAATGCCAGATCCTATTTTCTTTACTTCTAAGGACTGAAAAAGAAAAACATGGTTAACTGTTTGGACTCTGTCTCCTCCCAACCAATTCTTGTATAAACATAAGTTACAAAATTGTGGTATTGTGTCTGGTATTCTCCAGACTGAAGAGCAGTCTTACATACAGAAACCTGAGAGACCGACACCAAGTGATCATACATTGAAACTGTGTACCAGATACCAGCAATAGTGCCTTGATGTCTTGAGTAATTATACAGATCAGAACAGATGATGTTCAGGCAGCAGTGAATGTTTCAAACCCCAAAAAAGTCACTGACAACTAATAAAGTTTAACACTTCACCAGATCTGTTTTACTGGAGTTTAGGCGAAAGGGTGTTTAAACCACCAGAGTTAGAGATGGAATAGCTCTTGACGGAATCTCTTATTCTGCCAAATTGCAAATAAGAAACAAAATAGGGACTAAACATCCAAATTATAAAAGCTGTATAGATGTGGGTATCCACACTAGAGTATTCAAAAGGCTGATGAGAATTCAAAATATAAATATGCATTTCTAAGATCTTTCAATATTTTCAAATCAGTATTAAAAAATGCATTCATCTTTAGATTTCCAGATCACAATTTAAAAAGGCCCACACCACTGGCTTTTGGTCAAGACCAACAGGTTGGTCCAAAGGCCAAGGATATTTATAGAAAGGTTTCCATATGCTTTCAGGCAATTTGATAAATGACAGTTAAATCAACATCTAGCATACCATTTAAGAATTCTGCAAAAACAAGCATCTGCCCCCCTGCCCAAGAGAAAATGAAGATGACAAAATAAAATCTATGACAACTGCTTGGTGAATTCCTTGATAAATTCTGTGAAAATTATAGTTGTTTCCTCCCATTACCTCAAGTCCTAATCTTTGGTTACTAAGAAATACCAGATTTAATGCTAAGAAGAAATTATTTCAGTTATCCTTTCCTCTGGTCAGTAAGGCTGTATATGCGTATTTCATTGAATCAGGGCTCAGAGCATTCCCATCAATAGCAGGAAGACACTAATTCGTTTACTAAGGTCCATGAATGAGACTGATACCTATTTTTGAAATTTCCTGTAACTACTAAAATCCACCATAATGCAGTAGGCTGCCCCAGCATCTGGAAGTGCTTAAACAGAATTCATTAATTAGCAGATGACTGGGGAACAGATTTATTGGTATATAAAAATGTAAGTCAAAGTGATGAGCTCGTGTGTTTTTAAGCACATTACTGAAATTGTGCTACTTATGTAGAATCTTCACTTTAGACTAAAATGCAGTCATTTCCTGCTTTACTTTGAAAAATTTAAGAACATGTTTTGAAAAGAAATATATTAAAATTAATCCTAATTTTGAAAACTAACATATGTAAAGATAATTACTTGCCTTACTAATGGATTTCAGAAGTAACCATTTTTTTAACCCTGTGAATAAATTAAAATGTTCCTTATCTTATTAATATGAAAATCCCTTCTGTGCTATCTGCTACACAGGTAATTAAGGATTTAGAGGCCCTTTGCCTGGTTCGCCTCAGTGAGGCAGGTAAAAATCACAGAGAGTCTGTGACTACTTTTGCAAATCCTCTAGATTATAGATATCAATGCCCAGTGTTTACTCATTTGAAAGTTCTGGAAACACAAGTATAGATAAATTCAAAGGAACTGCCATTTCACAGTCCTCATTCATTGATAAATGAAAGCCAAAAAGGAACTTGTTCTCTGATAACACAGAGGAGTATGAGTATACTTAAACTAAAGATCTGATATATTTTTCCCTGTACTTGTGTTTGAGAAGCTGGCAAGAGAGGTCATGTTGTCTTTTTACACATATTGATAAGGATGTGGTAAAGAACAAGGGACTAAGTTCACAAGGAGCAACGCAATGCCTAACTTTTAAGTGTCCAGGAGACTAAGTTGTCCAGTCTTTCCTACATAATGCACCATGATAATGTACTTTGCAAAAAATAGCATACTGAATAGGAGGCACTGAAACCACAGCCATTTAAAAGGCTTCATGTAGAAATGCAGCAGCTGAGCCAGAGGCTGAAAGTCAAACCAAGGAGGCTGGATTCAGCTGGCACTAGAAGTTCAGTGCTCCTTATAGTTCTTGGTGTTTCTCAGTTCAGTTAAAAGTAATTAATATGCTATAAAATTCATGGGGAATTTTCTTATTTTACCTATACTACTGAAGAATGTTTTTGGATGGAAGGGATAGCTATTATTTAAATCCAGCATTCATATTTCCTCCCCTTGTTCTCCTTCCTGATTGTACAGAATGGAGCTTGATCATTGTTTTAAAACATAATGAGGTTTCTGGATGTTGTTCATTGGTAGCTGGTTCTCTGGGCCCCAACAGAATTTGGACATCCAGGAAGTTTCTCAAAGTTCAAGTTGTTTTCCTTTCATTACAATTTACTCTTTTCCAACCATTGTATTCCTTGATGAAAAAAAATCAGCAGTAAGACCAGAGGACAGTCCATTATATTCTTGCTTAATCAGCTGAACAGATCTCTAGGTAGAAACAGTCCTGTTCCATCATTCTAGTGGCATGGAAGCATACATTTGGAAGCATCTCTTCCCTCATCACCCATGGCTCCATTTTCCTCCTTTCTTCTTACACTTGCCTAACTTGATTATGACCACATCTCTTCTCTGATCCTGATTACTGGTTGATTAGTGTTGCTTAGCATTTTAATGACTTATGACTCCTTCTAAATGCAATTTATTCATGGAAACAAGAAGAACTTGGCATACAAAAGTCTGGGAAAGTAGCGTACTTATAACGTGGCTGATATCATTTATATGATTTAGGATCTGAATTTCCAAAGAAGCTATGACTGCCATTCAGCTTTTGTGAATCCTAAAATATTACAAACCAGTGAAAAATAACCTGCACTAAGCTGTTAATTTTACAGCAATTTCTTCTTATAGAAGTACATTTGAATTATGAATGACCTAATATTGTTTAGTATATTCATGCTTTGCAAATTTATAGCATAATCAGCTGATTACTGCTATTCATTTAAAAATATGAAAAAAATCTATACAATGTATAAAAAGAGATGAGTAGGACTTCTGCAACGTGCTACCTACACAGTTTCATATTTATGTACTTTTTTATTTTACAAAGCCCAAACCCATGGGCTTTTTTTCTGAAGTGTTATGGGAGGTTGATTTGAGGACAAGAAATACTAGATTCTTCAGATTCTGCTCTGATACAGATCAATCTTCATGCAGGCATTCCTGAGAGAGCATTGCATGTGTAAATAGATTATAAAAGGTTAATAAATATCAAAAGCATGCTACGCTTAAGTACCATGAATTACAGATAATTATAAGCATATAAGTAGAAGGTTTTACAGTTAACCTATTGATCCATTGAACTGTATAGCAATTTACAGTAACTGGCTGACCACTCAACAAGTGATATATAATCCTTTATTATACTTTATATGTGGCCATCAATAAAATGTATTTTAAAATAAAACATGATTCAAGTGCATATTTAAAACTACTTCTCATAAGTGGCTACGTTTAATTAGTGACTGCTGTCACTGTTTTTATGTGAGCTCTGATTTATGAGCTTGAATAGTTTTGGGGGTTCCTGCCCATTGCTTTCTACTTTATCCTTCTCAGAAAATTCTTCTGATGAAGGAAAAGCTATTTTTTTATATAGGAATAACTACTTGTAAAGCATTGGTGCAACCCATGTATTATACAAAACTTTACCAGTGTACTGCTACTGAAGTGAGTTTTCCTTAATAAAATAGGCTGTTAAAAATAATTAAAAGATGATGTTCAAGTTATCCATGAAGCAGGGTGGGACATTGGGTAACTAGTACAATTACTATTCTATATAATGAGACTGAATTGACTCCATAGATAATTGTTGTTATTAATTTATATATTTTTTCCATCTTTACCATTTCCAAACATTATCAGGAACCTACTCCATTTATTTATTTATTTTAACTGAAGATCAGAAAATAAATGTGGCATAAATGTTGTTCTTATCAGTATGCTTTTCTGAAAAGCACAAAGGGAATTTTGAAGACTGTGTTCCTTTTTTTTACCTAAATGACAAACACAGTGGAGCTTCCTCCCAACCCTCCCAATTACTTCATTTGTGCAAATGGTAAATTTATGAACATTCTTCTGCTCCGGAGCCTATAACTTCACAGCAGCACTGTGTGTAAAAGCAGGTTTATAGCCCCTAACGGCATTGTAAGTGCTTAACCATAATTTCTAATGTTGTCTGTTGGACTTTACTCTAGGGATCATATATCTGTTTAAAAATGAATTTCATAGATGCAAGGGTTTTTTGGTCTAGAGAAACTGCAGATTCACATTCGTTGTGCATATTTGACCTCTGCCCTTCCATTCTCCATCAGACAGAGCATGAGGGTGTTGTGTTTTTCTGTCAAAGTGAGTAAAACTGCCATTCGCTCCATTAATGAGAAATTCAGCTATTGATCTGATCTTTGCTCCACTGTTATTGATTTCTACTTTTTGTTTTGTCATTTGGACCTAGAACTGTCAATAAGTTATTGACTGAAGAATAGAAAGTCAATCATTTGTATTCTCCTTAGAGCCTGTGGAAATTGAATTTATCTTCATATTCATTGACATTTTACTATAAAATTCTGAACCTTTATTAAAGCTGTTTCCAGTTATTCTGGGCTTGAGAAGTTTATGATTATGAAAGACAATTTTTGATGCAATTAATTTACAGATTAATGGTTTCTAAATGGCAATAGAGAACAATTAAACATCTATAAGTCATCTTATGTAGTATATCATTCACAATAGGTTGAAATCATAGTTCCTCTGATAGTATGGTATTTTACATTCATGCCTCAATACCTGAATTGTTATTAGGTTTCATTCTGGGTTCTCTTAATACAAGGAAAGAGTAAAATAAACAAGAGAAGAATATAGAAAGCATTCACAGGAAACACTATCAACTGCGGATTTCAGTATGGTATAGAAAAGAGGGATTGAAGCAGAAAGGATGACTTCAGAGACCTTTTCTATATATATAGATGTATAAAGAAATCATTGCTAAATTTAATTTTTTATTTGGATCACTAGTTACATGTCCACTTTGAGGAATTCTGAATTCCATGCTGGATGATCTCAGATTTAGAGGCATACTTAGGTCATTAGTTTTTCAAGTAACATTTTTTCAGGTCACTAGATTCTCTGTGAGTAATGTTTTATGATATATTTTACTTGATACTTCTATACATGTTCTTTCAATTGAGTCCTCTGGGTAAACTAGCAAAGGAGAGTAAAGGCCAAGAAAATGTAGGCAGCTGTACAAGCCATGTTGCCAAAGAACATTAAGTACCCTTTCATTTGACCGGATACCCTGTGTCAAATACGTATATTATTGGGAGATAGGCTGCCAAAGGTATATGACAGGAAACAAACTGTCTCCAATGTTTGAGGGAGCTGCTCACTTGGCACTTAGAGACGCAAGGAAGACAACAGAAACAGAAACCATTACACGTCAGAAAACACGAGTTCTTCTCAAAGAACATGTGTCAAGAATCATGACACACATAAACTTTACCGATTGCTGTAAAAGCTTTGGAATGGGAATCAAAATGTTAGTGAAATGGGCAGGACTGGATTAAACAGAACATGGTAGTATTGCAGGAGAAAAATTATCTCTATTCATGACATATCCAAGTCAATCACAATATTCCCATCAGTTTTCAGAAAGTTTGTGTTGGTAGAGCTGTTGTTGATGATGTTCTAGACTTACTATCCATTTTTTTATTAAAAGGATGAATTCCTATTTTCCTGATTCAAGATAAATAATTGTTGCCAGTATATGAATGGATGGATAAATAAATTCTGCCATAGTATGGATGTGTCTGAAATAGACAGGGGAGACAATTTTTTTGTTTGTTTTGAGAAATTAAGATAAAAATGAAAATATTTAGCTTTAGATTATACAGACAGGGAATCTCTGGGCTTTGCCGTAGTGTTAATTTGGGATCAATACAGGAAGGAAACACTTAGCAGAACACTTTTCATATTTATAAATTTATTTATGCTCATGATGATCTATAGTTGCATATTGAAAGCACGGGAACTGTATACTGAAAAGGGGAAAAAATCTTGGAGGTAAATTAAGAGGCAAAAAGTAGACAATCTCTTTGAAGGTGAGTAACAAATACAATTACTGCAGGTCTATGAAAGTTATAGCTATTAGTTCTGCATATAATAATGAACTGTATACAGCAATTTGGACAAAGACATACTTTCCATGCTAGTAGACAAACATGATCAATTACAGAGTTTTATAGAGTTTAAGTACATTGTGGTTTTATATTTTGGGGTCCAAATACATAGAATAAAACAGCTATTACGTTTTTCACAGTTCATTTCTGGTTTTTGCCCCGCAGACCTTGTATAACAGGAAAATGCAAGCCCAAGTTAAGTCTGCAAAGTCATTGCTTCTCAGGGACTCACAGCCAGTGGTGGTTAATGACCCATATAGGCCTGCTCAATAGGAACTGTTCTTCTCTCCTAAAACGGATGGGCTATCCCTTATAAATATGTGATTTTACATCATTTTTAATATTAGTATACAGCTTTGCACTCCAGTGTACTAGAACAGATTTTAGAGAGGTCTGATCACTGGGGGAAAAAAAAAAAAGGAATGCAGCCTATGAATCACTTGCCCAGCAGGGAGAGATTATTTTTGCTTAATTTAACTAAATTAGTTCCTTCACCTAGAAAAACAAGGTGTATCCTCTATAAACTTTTTTATTTATAAAAACAGATTTAATAACCCATTACAATTAAAACAATTGCAGATTTTCAGATCAGCTTTCTCTGTATTTCACCACCCCTTTCTAGTCTCCTCAATGGAAGAGCAGAAAAAAAAGCATTATGACTGAATCACTGAGAGAAATACGCATAATCTATGTATTGAACGATCTTGCTAATTTTCAGTTTTTCAGTGTAGTGCTTCATTTATTTGCATTCTAAATAACCTTTTAACCAAATCTTGTATTCAAGAATTGTGTTCAAGAAGTAAAACTTGGAAAAGTGAATTCTCAGGCTAAACCACAAATTCATTACAAACTTTTATCTGTGCTTAAACATCTAGAGATTGGTAATAAAAAAATAAATAAAATTCTTGTCTTATTTTATTTGCATAGGAATTCTCAAATTCAAGGTTCCCACAAGAAAAGGACTCAGTCAAAATGAAGTCCTTTAAGAAACTTTTATAGAGTATCAACAAAGACTGAATATGAGGCCTTTAACATAGGAAAGGTCCACTCTTAAAGGCAGTTCTGGAGAAATTTTGGCACTGATCTTAATCTTGAAGTGGAGCATATTCTTGTGACATGGAAAATTTGGTTGAAAATAATGAATTTCCAAAGTTAGAAAGTTAGTTTCTTTCATATCAGAGACCTCAGAACAGCAAGGAGAGCAGAAAATACTGCACTGCAAAGTACTTACACTTTCAGGCTTTTCACTTGCTTCCAACTCTGTTATTTCTGTCATCTAAAAAAGAGGTAATATTAAATTCATCTAGAGAAACTGAATCATGAAACCCTTTATCAAATATAAAGATGAAGTGAATATAAACCCATAAGCGACATTTAATCAGTTTCACTGTTTAAATATTATTCATAGCTGTCAAAACATAATCAGGAAAAGCTACTAGCTTTTTGTCAGTCACTGCACAAACTGATTGACACAGAACCCTGTGTGAAATTGTTTATGTTGTATAGATATATAATGACATAAACAGATACCTTCATTCACACAATAGTGAAGAGATAATTAAGCTTTTAATACTTTTGTTTCTTAATTAAAATATGTATCAGTGCAACTGTTTTCTCCAAAAGTGAGAGAATGCTGTAAGACCTTAAGAGTGTGGGCTATAAGTAGGTTTTTGCCACATTTGTTAGTTCAATAGAATTAGATTAACATGAATGAAAAGCACGGGTGGGGAGCTGAAATGCTAACAACCTGAATCTTGAGGTTTTAATTATAACATATCCTTTCAGCCCAGGCAGCTAGGCCTGGGAATCATCAAGTATGGTCCCAAGAGAAAGGGATCAGCACTACTTCTATTATGAAACACGATACATGCTTTCAAACTGCTTGTAAACTCTTCCCAACATGAATTAAATCTTGAAGTGCTCAAAACACTACTTAGTGGGTTTTTAAGTCATTTTAAATAGATCTTATTTCCTGATCAATATCCTCCCATTTGTTGGCATACCCATGTGCCCTGTTAAAGATATGGATATTTTTCTCTTATCTTCTCTCCCTGATTTGCAGTATGATGCGTGAAACAGATAAAGTGGGATGAGATCACCCTGTGTTTGCTCTTGTAACTTCATGAAATTGTATTTCAGTTAAATAGATTTGGCATCATTTCTTAGGAAAGCTATTAATCATTCTGTGCCAGGAAAAAAGATTTCAGAGAGAAATTTCCCTTAAGTGAAGTCAGTGGGAGTTGCTGTTATCAAAAATTTGTCAGCAATCTTCCAACAATTAGGATTTTATGGCAATTCTTACAGAAAAAAAAAGTGTCCTACTTAAAACTAGTCTATCAGTTTGAAGTAAAAAAAAGTGTTGTTATTAATTAGCTGAACTTTTAAATTTAATTTAATGTGTATAGTCATATTACATGTATGTTTCCTTTAAAAATAAAAGTATTAAAAATCATTGTTATTGGCTGTTTTATGTATTTTTTCTCCCCATGATAATTATTGGTCTATTCTATCCCTATTTCTGCTATTCTTTAGGTCTATAGAGACCTAAACCATAGGCCATAACATTCTTTGATCTGTCTCATAATTCCTCACTATTACCACTGCTTGCTAATGACAAGTGTTTGCGGTTTTTTTGTAAACTCTTGTTGAAAAATTAAGGTCAGGTTTTATGATCTTATAAGGAATATATATTTACTTTTTACTCTGCCTGCTATTGAAATCAAAATTAGGATAGGCATGACTTTCCAAAAGACAAAATTTGGTGGATGAGCCACTGCTGGCTGTTCCTTGAGGGCAGGTGGGCCAGGAGTCAAGGTGACGAGTGACTGCACCAACTGGCCAGAGATTCCCTGTGCATATCTGGGGTCAAGGCAGTGACAGTGACAGGCTCTGTCAGTCACCCACAAGTGACAATCAGAGAATAATGAGTGGGGTCAGGGTCTATCCAGGACGTCCTGCCAACACAGCAGGCTTGCAGGGGACAGCACTACCCATAACATAGGACTGTAGTCATTCCAGGAATGATGGCTGGGGACTGGTATTCCTGCGGCGTTTCCGGGGCAGGGACTGATGTCCCTGTGCTGAGCTGAAATCAGGCTCAAGGACCATGGGCAGGCAGTGGGGAGGCTCCAGGGTGTTGTGGGTATGGAAACTAAGGTCTCTCAGTGTCTTCACTTATTCTGTGTACACTGACTTTGCTAGAGTTTTCTCATGTTCAGGGCAGAAAACCTCCTACTGATCCTAAAAAGACTTTTTCTTCCATGTATCACATCACTTCAAATCTTATTCTGAATTGTAGTTCAATATTTTTGAGGTTTTGAGGTGAATTTTGTCCTTCCTAGCACTTGCCTAGGTCTCATACATTAATAAGTCTCATAAATCATTTGTTGAGAAATGTAACAGAAATTTCTGCTTTGCATGCAGTATTTAATTTCCTCTCTTACTAAACCACCATTAATAGCCAATTTTCTGAGAAACTTGTGTTGTCCAGTTTGCTATAGGTATTGCTGTCAGCAACAAGATTATCTTGTCACAGAACTTGTCATCAGAATACAAACAAGTTTTAGTTTTATCTTTACTGACCTTAAGCACTACTGTTCTTTTCACTTTCTTCACATTTCAATCATATTTGTATCATATTTATCTTATCTGTTCTAATAGCAAAGATACCCTACCTAAAAATGTGGTTGGGCAGACAGCACATATATTTCATTTCAGACTGTGCAACAATTTTTCCAAATGTCAAAGCATTACTGTTTCTTAAAAACAACAGTAAGTACTTTTTCTCTACAATAGAAAACCATCACTTAAAACCAACGCTGTCATTTACTTATACCTCAACTTTTGCTTTCATTTGGAATCATTACTATAAGTTGTTGCCAATACAGAAAAGACAGACACATTTATACAAAACATGCATATTTTTCCCAAAGCACTGATGCTGTACCAGTGCTTTCTTTTTTAGAATGCTTCTGTATTCTACCTTTTATACACAATATACACCTTAACATCAGCAACAGGACAACTCCCAACTATCTAGAACTTCAGTTCCTTTCCAGTCAGCACGTGTAAGTTCTGATACATATTTTACACAAATACATATTCATAGTTCAAAATTCTCAAGGTTAATCCATTTTGCCGTAGCTTATGAAGAAACATGTGAAAATCAAATTCTGCTTTTGACATAATTAATCATAAATATAAAAATTATTCAGTTTTTCTTATTACAAAATTCCATGCAAATCAAGGACAGTTTTCTGCAGAAAGAATTTCAGTGGGCTAGTCATATGGATTCTCATCATTTTCATGTACTCAGTAGCAACATGAAATGCTGACTGGGCAAAATATGTTAGCCATATATGTGGCTGATATGGATGAAGCCAGCAGTGAAAAGCATATCATCAGCCTTATTTCTCACACTGTTCTTCCCAATTATTTTAATTTATCTATTTTTTTTTTTTTAATTTTGTGCAGGTTTCACTTGCTTCTGGCTGCCTAACTGGGGAATATAGAAGAGTTGGAGGGCAGACAGGAACTGGTGTGGTTATTAGGAGAAGATGTCAGCCTGAGAGGAGCAGCTCTCCAGCTCTGCTATTTAAGCCTTCCAAGACAGGTTTCAGTAATGCAATCTCTTTTTTCACATTTAGACTCTCCTCCTTTCTTGCAAGCCTCATTTTTTCTCTGTGAGGCATTTAATCTCTTCCATCTTTTTCCTCATTCATGACCTGGTATCCAATTACAGTAACTATTCTTGCTTCCTCATGTCAGCTATATCTTTTCAGTATTTATCATTTTCAAATAATATCTCTTTCCACAGACTTTCTTCATATTTTTAGCCTTAAAAAGCCAATTAAAATTCACAGGAGCTGATAAGTCTAACATTTTTTCACTGTTTTTAGCAATTTTCATCATAGTCGGTTTTTATATGCAAATATAGTCTTCAGCTTGATATTTCAGAGCTAGGCAAAAACCATGGCCATTAGCAGCTTATGATTCCTACTGAAATTTGCCCCAGGTAAAATGTTTGATTCACTGTAGCTGAAGATCAGAATGATTAGAATATCAAGTTTAAATAGCTATTTTTAATGCTGCATTTGACATCTTAAAGCCGGCACGCCTGTCCGTTTTTAAGAGACCTGGCAATTCTGATGCAGATGACTGTCACAAGACACTACCTGTTATTGTATTTTAACTAGGTACTAATTGCCACCTTCAAGCTAGATGAGCTTGCACAAATCGATAATATGCTTTAATTTAATTTATGTGTACTAATTACTTAAAGTAACTAAAATTTATGCCATTTTAAAGGCAGTGTTCTGGACTGCAGATGTTCATAGGGCAAAGTACATTTAACCCAGTTCAGTATTTTCTGTATCTCAAGAAATTTGGAATTCCAGTGTCTTTGATTACATACTTATGGTGTATTTGTTTTAAGACAGTACTTTAGTCACTGGCATACTTCTCTCCCATTAGATTCACTAATGCAATGTATAAAAATTAACATCATTCAAAAGGAAATAGCTAGAAAATGTTGTTTGAAAAAGTCAGCTTAGTATTCTAATTTACCTTCCAGTAAGTACTGTATTTTAAAACAAAACCAGAAAAAGAAACAAATGCAAGAACATCAAAATACCCTAACTGATATTATAACTTAGTCTCCAGCTGGAGACTCTGATGAGGACTAGAGACACAGTGCTGACATACAAAGAGGAAAATGGATTTTTCATACAAGTAATATGCAAAGTGATAATGTTTCATAGGCCTCTTTCTATTTATGCAGAATTCCTGCAGTTGGCAGCAGACAGTCAGTAGGTACCACAGAAAAAAACCCAACCCAGCCATATTAAAAAAAAATAATCACATATTATATATTATATATATTTTAATATATATATTTTATATATTTTATTTTCATTGATTTTTTATTCATTTCAGAAATGGTGAGTCGACAAAGCAGCACAAAATTAAATGCATCTACCTTGCTAATTCAGGAAAGAAAGGCAAAATATTTCATGAATTTGCAGACTATGAAGTACTTAAACATGAGTAAACAGTCTTCTGTTAAGGTTTCTGGATCACTCTGAGGAACCATTTACACAGCTAATTTATATCTTTTTTCCCCTGACGAAAATACAGGTGATAAGGACTTCAGCTGTCCCTTTCAATGAGTCATTCTCCATCTTATCTCAGTTGCTAAAAATAAGCTGAACCTGAATTAAAATTATTTTTGTTTTATTACACTGAATGTGGTGTTAAAATATATTTCATCTAATTAAAAAAGGACATTATTTTACTCCAAATAATTTTTTTCTGAAACTCATAAAGAAAAAAAAAGAAAAAAAAAAGAATTATTTTAATCAGAAATTTGCAAGTGGGAAAGTTGATAATCATTTGCTCAGGGATTAAAACTCTCCGTTGTGAAGATGACACGCTATCGTACTGAACCCCATATCTCAGGAAAACATCCTAACTACGTATGCAGTGTTTAGGACAGAGGTCTGCTTCTCAATCCTTACTGGCAATACTGTGCCATTACCTGAACTGACAATAAAAAATTGAACTTTAATTTTCCCAATAAAATGCAGAGACATGGCATTCAGGTAGGAATTCCTTATCTCTTGGGGATGCTGTAGTTAAAAACACATCTGTGACAGAGAATAAGCAGTAGTAAAGAGCTTCACTTGTGTCATAAACATCTGAATTACACCTCATGTACTGACAGATTGCAGTTCCAAGAGCAAATATACCCAGAGAGGCCACCTCACAACACCCCTCGGGGGTCACTCTAGCTGAAGGGAATGACACAATTGTTTGTAAATACAGCTCCCTGATTTGTAAATTTATTTTATTCTGCCCCACATTTTCTGTTCAAGTGTTTTTTAAGCAAATCATTTACAAATTGCATCAGGAAAACCAAAATGATAGTCTTTTTGTTCCCCTCCAGTGTAATTCCACATCAAGATTTTTCAGAGGTGTGCCCTAGAAGAATATTGTTTAGTGTTTCTTTAGAGCTTTCCAGACAGCCACAGAAGGCCTCTTCTATGAAGATTTCAATATTTTCCACTATTCTTATTTATTTTTCAATACTGAAAGACCTCTCGTATTATTCATTCTTAAAATCTTTCTTTGCAAGTCTACGATTTATATGGTATAAATTTAGAATTAGAAAATAATATGCTTAAAATGAGTACTATATAAATCTGAGTTTTACCGGTAATTTCAATACGTCGTACTACAGCTCACGATACTAATTCAATTACAGAGATGTAGCCTGAGAAAGGTGTATTTTGTATCACAAAATAAAAAGGTCTTTATTTGGAAACAAGAAAGCAAGAAATGAACATCTAAATAATTGTTAAAGGTTTGAGTAGCTTATACAACTTTGAATTTTAAAAAGTGTTGTCTGCCACAAGCAATGCTACAACTCTTTTTAAACAGCAATGAATACCTTTACACTGTAGTTAGGAGACTATGTGAGCCACTTTCTCATTGTATTGCCACAGTGCGTTTGTGTATAGCAGAGGTGATGCATCAGGAGATGTTAAGGGTAGAAGGACAAGTGAAAACTCCTCCAATAAGTCTGGTGTTCTCTGTAAAAAATAATTTTGCATATTTTGCAAATAATTATTTTTTGAAGTCATAGTGTCTTCTGAACCTCCTTAATTACTGAATGCAGCTTCCGAACATAACACAGCACAGCACAAACATTAAAACAAATTTAACATTCAATACTGTGAGCAGACGTTTTCTTCCGTAATATAAAAAGGTTTCTACAAAAGTTCAAATGCCAACTAGAGGGCCTTTTCCAGTTCAGGATCTTTGATGCAATGGTTCAAATGTTTTCAAAAACATTTAAATTATTGAAACATACATGTGTACATTTTTAAGCATACAAACATACAGTCTGGCAAGACCACTAAATATCATGCAGCCTGTCCCTCTGCTGAGAGCAGTGATAACTTTTATGTTAGAAATATGAAAAATAAATTTCTACATCTATTCTTGATCGTGAATGTTCCTATTTTTGAAAGTTAGTCCATGTCTGTAGATGAAGAGATAGGAGTTCAGAGTCATGGTTGTTTGAAAACAGAACATTAAAATAAAATTCACATACATATTTGACTTTTCTGTCATAGATATTTGACTAATTACTATATATTACTATATTCTAAGAAAATATTAATAAATATGTATTTCTTTTCAGTTTTGATTTTGTTTTAAAATGTTCTTGATGTGAAAACAGACTACAAAAACAGTCTTCTAAATCCACTCTTATTTTTATTCCCATTAATACAATGTATATCCACCCATATCAACATTCAGGCTGTCTGACCTATACTACCATGTTGCAGTAATTACTATGTTTTCACACTTTTCCTCCAGCATTATTGATTCAAATTCATCCTGTTTAGCACTCATGCTCTCAGACAATAGGAAACTGTAGGTAAAGAAAATCTGCTGCTTCAAAAGAATTTAGAGCCTAGCAATGGACTTCCTGCAGCTTTTGCTGTATCTTCCAGAATTCAAGTTTTCATTAAAAAAAAAAGGAAGTTCCCAGAACATCAAATTTTAGGAGAAGCCCTCGTTGTGTAAAATGTGCTTAGAAGAAAGCAGTTTTTCTAACAGAAGAACAAACTCCTCACATTCATCTTACTGCATTGTTAAATGTAACAGTGTAATTACCTACACTGTTAACTAAAGAGCTGCTGATTGTCATAGCAGAACCAATAGGCTATGGCACTTATCCACTGTGACTAACTGTATCTGCCACCTTGGAGGCTCCATTCATTTGAAAATGTTTCTTAAACATAATAGAAGCTTTGACTACACAGGGTTACAACATTTTACTTTTAAAGGTTTGCTTTTTCTTAAAAGAAAAATAACAAGAGAAGAATTCCAAGTTTAGTCAGCTGAAACCTGTTAGGATCTCCTAGAAAGTTGTCCAGCAGCAAAGATTTTTCAGCTTACCACATTTTGACTATTTAACCTGCATCTTAATACAATCTTAACACAGAGATATAAAAAAAGAATCAGGAAAAAATGTGCACGAAATTTCCATGGAATTTATAAAATGCTGAAGAAAAATATTTACTTATTTTCCCAAAATGGGCTCACCTGACCTGCTAAAGGAACTTCTTCATCAATTATCGCATGTTTTTCATTAGCACTACACCTTTCCTGGCATTTAAAATTGCTTATGTAGACACAAATACTCTTGTGGGTCAGGAGCCAGGAACAGACCCAGAGCAGAAAGCAGGAGGAGAATGAATTCCAGACCTTTCCACATGTACCTCTCCCCACTTGGGTTTTACTCACAATTTCAACTGTAATCAGTGTTTGAGAGCTCAAACTTAGGCAATGACAATTAGGGGGCAAAAGTATAGGGAAGAAAAGGAGACAGTATTACAGGCGTACGGTGATGTCTGTGTGCTAAGTGCAGGGGCAGGAGGTACTCGAAGTGAAGTGGGATGTAAGAGGTCAGGTCTTGCCTTCTGCAGCAGAGCTGGGGCAATTCTTCCCGTTTCAGATGAGGGACACAGAGGATGATTGACACCATAAGTTCTTGGGCTGTTTTGCTTGTGAGATGCAAAAACATCTAACTGAAAGGTAATGAAGCAGCACTGAAGAGAACTGCTTTTACACTCCTCAGAGTAAAACACTTCCAGAGGAGCATCCCCTTCTTACAGACAATACAGCAATTCACCATCCCACTGCATTACTGTAGGACCTGTGCACTTCTAATCTGCCATGAATTTTCTTCCTGTTTGTCCTCTGTAGGTGACTAAATTGTATATACTTCCAAATGGGTGCTCTTCTAGTCAATAGCACTGTAATAAAATGCAGGGTTCTTAGTGTGGAAAAGTGTGATTTTACCCTTAGTAAGGCTAAATATATGTGTTCCAACTGCCCTAAGGTTGGAAATCAGAAGGATTTATGATTAGGGATGAAGAATAATGGCTTCTTCTTTCCTTCTTTTCCTCTGACATGCATCAGAAATTTACAAGCTACATATTTATAATTGTTACTATCACAACTGGGAAACATATCACATCAAAAATGTAGCTAAAACTAGTTGAAAAAGTGCATCACTACAGAAGAGTTGCAAAGAAAATGATGAAATTACATAGAGTTGATGAAGAATTATTTTATGAGTGGTTGCTTATAATGATATATTCTCACCAGCCATAAAGTGTAGAGTTAAGTTTTAGAAGAAAATGTGAAAAACCAAAAGTACTAGCACAGTGGGACACCAGGACACATGCCCAAGGCTCTACAGTAACAGAGATGAATGAAAATTATGCTATTAATCTAGCAAGAAATACAAATTCTGCTTACAGAGCTAGAGTTCCAGTTTGAAACTCCTGGAGAGGAAACCATAAGCTTGAGGGTGGTTAGTTCTGCTGTTGAGAACAATGCATCCGTAGTATTTAACTGTAGATGCGTGTGAAAAAACAGCATCAGTAAATTTTCTTCCTTGTAGGTAGTAGAAATGCCTTACTAGAAAAAAAATGAGGCAGTTTCTTGTTTCTTAAAGGCCCACAGCACACAATGAATTAATCTTTTTGTTAAAGAAAATTGGGGAAAGAGAGCAGGAAAGGGTGGTGACTAGCTGGAAAGGATATACACAACCTGATGGTCAGAAACTTCCCAGTTCCCAGACTGTGCCTTGCTTTATTCCGAGCATCTAAAGTTGGGCAACTAATAAAAGCGTTGTCAGTCAGACTCACTATTCCCAAGAGATTTCCTAGGTGTCTACAACAGCTGTGAGGAATCAGCTTCTAGAAGTGACCAACTCTCTCTTACGGCAGTAGAGGAATCCTAGGCCGATAGCTTAGACTTTTACGTAGCCAAATGTAAATCATTAAATCATATCGGATCCACTTGGGTAACTGCCCATATTGATCAGTTGAATGTGTCGAAGGTGCTCTTTGACATGGAGGTCTACTTGTACATTGTGACCTCATGCATCCATACTACCAAGCTTTTTGACTCTCCAAAATGAGCCAGTAGCTCAGAACTTTCTTGTTGGGAATGGTCGGTGCCCCGTGTTAATTCCCCAGCTGCACTCAGAGCTGTGCAGGTAGTACGGCCTGGTATAAATCAAAGGCATGTCAGGGACTATGTTAAAAATTTGACAGTGTGGCAAGTGAAGTACCACTGCATGGCAATCTTGCCTGACACTGTGGAATTTTCCAGTATAAAAGCAGCCCATATGTCTCTTTCCTTCATCGGTTTAGGCCTCTTTAAAAGACTTTAATGGATGAACATACAGCTATATGTTTTTCTCTACTAGCTATTAATCCATCACTTTTACATTAATTGCTGCTAGGCAATGTAACATTGTATACAGATAAGTGGCAAAAGACAGGACCCCTGCTGCAACATTCAAATAGTCCGAGTCTACTTTTAGCTAGTTAAATATCTAGCAGCTCACAGAATACTTCATCTAGCTAACTAATGCAGTAAAACAGTAGGTGGTAAATGGTAAAGTTTTAGATCCAGCTCACTAGTATAAAATTATCCCCACAGCCTTTATATCTTCTGGTTACAAATTAATAAAACAAGAATCTAAATTAGCATAAACTGGATGGGGCTTTGAGCAATTTTGTCTAGTGGGAGGTGTCCCTGCCATTGGAACTAGATGATCCTTAAGGTCCCTTCCAACCCAAACCATTCTATGATTGCATCAAAATATGCATATTCAGAGTTAGAGATCCACCTCTGGTGGATGTCTCATGCCAGCATCAGTCTTACACTAATTTTATTGTAAATAAAGTTGAAATAAAAAGTGTTGGAAAAATCTAGCCAACAAAGTACTGTCATCCCATTTGAAATGTCCCCATTTTTAATTTACGTCATCATGAAGTGACAACTGGCATAAAACCCAATGTTTTGCCTTGAATTTTATGCTGTATACAGTCATGTTCATGTATACTGTATTATAGTAAAATTAACACATGCATGCAATCTTGATCAGAGTTTTCTTCAGAGAAGACAAATATTCATGTTAACTTCTGGTAAAAATAAAATAAAAGGTGTTTAAGTGGTGCTTGTAATTAACAGCAAACATAAGGAATGGTAAGAGTAACTCTGTAAGAAGATTGGGAATTTTTCTGTTTCTGGTTTTCTTGCAAAACTAGTTTTATGACCTACTAAGAACGCAAAGGATTTACTTTTCTTGCTGCTTTCATGGACCTGGTGTCATTGACAAAATCATCATGTTTAGGTGATAAAGGCAGATACCAAGATAGGGAACAGGCTGTGCTGATGGCCTCAGTACATTTCTGTGCTGATGACCTGTTACTATACAAACTGAGATATGTCTTGGAATATATTGCATCCTCTCTCTGTACCTGCCTCACCTTCTGACTTAGTGTTGTCTACGCAAAAGTAAAGCAGTGACAGAACCTAAAAATGCCAGCTGTTAATCATATGGGGTATGGATGCATATACATTTTGTTTCCAGTAGGTTTATTTTGATGTGATAAAAAGATATTTATTTTTATTATTTTATTTTCCCTTGAGACACTAGAAAGTTTATTCATATTTATAAGTATTAATATTTCTTCTTTTGTACCCTCTGTTGCAGTCTTCATTATATATGTTCTTAAAGTATTTATTTCTTTAAAAAAATACAAAATGCATTAAAATAATTTTCAAATACTTCCTTAGTTTATACTTTACCGCCCTGTTTAGTGAATTAGGAAAAAAAACCCCAAACATAAAACCCCCACAATTAAAATCAAAATTAATTGCCCACAGCAGCCCAAGTATACATACTGCATTACTGCTTATAAGCACAATGGTATAGCAAAAATCAATAAATCATGTTCTCACAGTACTATTTTATGTTGATGCATATTTTTTTTTACATTATTTAATTATTTTCAAAGAACCTTTCCATGTTAGGAAGAAATATAAAACTATTTAATCAATAATATGTTTCCCTTTGATGTTATCATAACTCCTTTGCTTTTATCAGGGTATGAAAGGTTTATGGTTAAACAAAGCTTGCTGAATGTTTATATGATTTATCAGCTTTAGGCAGGTGGTTTCTTTTCAGTAAGTAAACTGAAGACTTGGGCTCTGATCCAGGCCAGCCCATAAGCACATGCTTAATTTTAAGCACAGAGGCAATGTCCTTGAAGTCATGTGCAAAAAAATTAAATACAGTTTTTTCTCGTCTGGACCAAAACTTAAATTGGCAGGAGATGCCAGTCCTGTCCTGTCTATTTTGGCTTTTGCATTCTTTTCTTTTTTTTTTCCTCATTACTCAGGAAATCAAAATAGCCTTAATTGTGATATAGTGTTAAACTCCATGGAGGGATGTGAAAGTTTTGCTAGTTCACATTGTATACTGAATAGACACCTGGAAACTTTTATCTTTAGTTCTGTACACATCAGGTTGTCACCATTTCTCAACAGCTAGTTTACACTGTAATGACACTGTAAGTGGGAGCCTAAGTTACTGTCTCCCTCCTGACGAAGTAATCAACATACACCTGTTTTCTGCTAGGAAAAATGCAGAAGTTGATGTGGTGGCTTTTTAACCTGCAAGATAGTGATAAACTAGCATGCTGTAAACATTTGCATTTGACAAACTTTCTCTCACTGTTTGCAAATTGAACATGAGCAGCAGGACACTGACACATGCATCTCCTTCTGTGATGACAGACTATAATGTCGCTGGTAAGAAATTATAGTCATAGCCAGTAAGGATAGAGAAATCTCACTGATACTTTCATCCAGAAAACTAAAAACATTATTTAAGGTTATAATATGAATATTCACATATTTCCACACCATAAGAACATGTGAGGTCATCAAAAACTTAAATTGGACAAATCCAGGCAACTACATAAGTCCACCAGAACCTTGTCTTCACCCCCAGCTCAGGAAATATTCCTAACTGAAATATTCCTAAATAATTCTAGGAATTAGGCTACAATCACCTAAATAAGAAATAAAAGGAATTCCAAGATCTGACCTATGAGATATATCTTCTTGACAGCAACTTCAGCACTGATGTTGTAAAGACCTTACTTTAGCTGAAAAAAAGCTTTTACTGCGGATAGGAACATGTCTGACATCCTAACTCTAGTTGTGACCAATCCCTGATACTTTATGGTGTCTTATCATACCATGCTACAAAGTGAAGATAGGTATCAAAAAGAGAATAAAATATTCTTGGACTCAGTAGCTGTCTACCCAAAGCTTTAAAGCTTTAGATTAATACATTATCAGACATATTGAATCTAACACAATCAACAGAGAGAGATGACTCTTTTAACCCCTCTTGGGTGGGGGACACCCACAGACTCACATGCTTTAGTCTCTGACATTATCATGATCCCTTACACATCCTACAGTTGTTTATATAAGCTTATGTACTCCATCACAAAAAAGCTTTTGCTCTTTTCCATTGCAATCCCGTGAACTGAATGTTAGGTCTTTTTTCTGTATGTTTGACATCTCCTTATAACTGGAATATCTGAGTTCACAAGTGATCAGCTCATCTTTGAGATCTTAAAGGGTTGTTTTTCTGAAGGGAAAAAAAACAGAAACAAACTAGTTTAGAAGTGTTCTATTTTTGTTTTGATACATATTTCTTAAAGGAGTTGGAGTAGCTCATTTCCCTGAACATTGTTAAAAAAAAAATTCCAATTTTGAATTGCAATCAATCTCATGACCCATTGTGGTCTCCTAGGAGTCATGACCATTTCTGCCTTTTTTTTTTTTTTCCCCTGCAGGAGAAAGGGCTTGCTTTTGTTTTCCCTATGACATTGATGCATTCAAATATGATAAAAGTCTTCATTGTTCCAAACATTGTGTCCTAGACCCTCCCTTAGTAAGTCTACTTCTGAGGCCCCACCAGTCTCATCAGGGCTCTTGTGTTGTTCCAACAATGCTAAACAACCTAGCATTTAAATGTTCCCACTTTTAGCCTAAATATGGAATATGTCCAATCACACTCGATAACAATAATATTTTGCACAATAATTTCATGCACAGAAGAATTCTTAACATATCTTTAAAGCTATAAGGTCAAATGTTAATAAAATAGGAAATACCAAATGTAAGTTTGCTAGTGTTTTCTTTGTCCTACATTCTAATATCTTTTTTTCCATGGTGCACTACCACTTTCAGCACACTGCTACATAGACTAACTCAAAACTCAAGTATTTTTTCACCTGTTTTGTTCATAGTGTTGCCCTCTGGCTAATATGCCTCACACCATTCAGAAATATAATGACTAAATATCTCTTTAGCTTTTATATGGCAGTGATCACTACAGTAGCTGAATGTTTCATAAATATTAATAGGACTCTTCATAGCATCTTAGTAAGAGGAAGGGTGGCAATCTTTTTAAATAAAACTGAGGGGAATTACAAAGAAGCACAATTTGAAATCAAACTTATTAACAGAGTTAACATTAATGCATTTTCTATTTTCAGAGCAGTTCTTATAGACAACAACTGCAGCTGTAAGCTCTCAGCAGTTCTGAAGATAACCTTCCCTAAGTTAAGCCTACAGAAAATGAGGGAAGCATCATTAATGACCAGTCTTTTAAGACTTTAGCTTTCAATGACTTAAAATATTGCCACAGATGTTTTGTAGTAGAGGTAGGATCAGGGCTAGTTCATCAAGACACTATTTATTACTCTTAGCCATCCTCTGCCTACTTATTCAGTTTACAGTTTTGACTTTTGCAGGAAAAAAAGGCAGATACAAGTGACATTCTTTCATTCCCTAGCACTGATTCACTCTGACAGTTTGCCATCCTCTCATTGCAGGGAGTATGACATAGTTATCATAACACATATATTCCAATAAAGGCTCTGTTTTGAACTACCAGTCTGTCTTGAACTTCTGGTTACTCATCTCAGTCTCATTTTCCTCTGCAGCAAATCTGGGGCTTGTTCTCTTCAGAATCCTCGTTTCAGCGTAAGGCTCCTTGCTCAGTCCACACTAACATCACTGTGTAACAATTTCCAATCCCATGCTTTTTCCCTGAGCATCTTCCTTTTGGACCTTTTTACTAAATTCTCACCCTTGCTGTGAGTGTGGGATTTGAGCAGAAGCGTCCCCAAGCATGGAGTGGAGCTTTCATGTGAAAACTGTATTTTTACAAAAGCTTTTTTACATCACAAAATTAAGATGAATTTTATCAGAGACAGAAAGCACAGTTCTGGTACAAATTCCACCTTCCTTATTGAATCAAGTGATAGATTGAAAGTTTTCCAGGATTTATGTTGTGAAAGTCAATATGTTCTTCAGGCTTATGGAGGAACATTTTGTCTGATTTTTTTATTAAAAGAATAGCAACCAAAAATTCATCTGAACTGCTGCAGATAGCTGTCACAAGCAAATTCTATTCAATCGGGTTTAGTATAACAAGATTAAAAATGGCTGAAAGCAAGGTCGGATAGCTTTAATGGGAGCATCCCTACTGGCTTCAACCATAGTACTTCTACAGAGATTCATTTTAATTCTTCCTTTTCCACCAGTACAGGTGTTGCTAACCCCATGTTACAGATTCATATGATCTAGAAGAAAGGACAGAAAAAAAAAGATATCTGTGAAAGTTCCTGAGCACAAAGCACAACTAGTCTGAAGTACCTGACTGCCAACTGAGAAAAAAAAAGTCCAACTTTAAAGCAACCTTGAGTCACCAAATACCTTGTTACCTTAACTGGGTTTATGAAAACAGCTACCACCTAACCTGGCCAAGCTGCTAAAGCTCAGTTTCATGCAGATAAGGTGCTGGCCATTCACCAGACCTTTTTCAGAGTGCCCCTGCAAAGCCAAGTCTTGCACAGCTTCTTCTGGGGACTGCAATTTGAACAAAAAACATTGCTTCTCTCTTATTTTGCAGTGAGGTTCAGGAAATAGATCTGCATCTCCAGTGGAATTAGCGACAAACTACATATCACAATAGGAAAGGAGACGTCGCAGGAAATAAAGGAACAGGCACTATTTAAGATGTACTGCTATGTTTTCTACTCAGTAGAGCTGGCGGATCAATGAACAGCATTATGGATTTTGCTGTTTTGCAAGAGGGCCTGATTCTTCCTGTGCTTTATACTATTGTCACTCTTGCAGAACTTAGGTCTTCTTGTGAATGTACTTCTTAGTCCGAACTGCATGCATTGCCCTACAGTCTTTTTGTTCCTTTTTCCCTAGACAGTCATGACTTGATTTTTTAAATGACATACATAGCAGCAGATATCACACCAACAAGTGATTTAAAGACATTCCTAAAAAGGTATATAATCTTTGACTAGATTAAATGTGTTCAAACCATTTCTGTTTTTGTGATAACCTCCCTAAAGCTAATAGAATAATATTCTCCTAATATCAAAGTTCCAGCTTTTCAGAAAAGGAATAACTCATCTGCTAGTTTAAAATGTACCATCTTAATATTCATTTACTCAGGCCAACAGAACTTAAATTATTCCTGATTTAGTATTCAAAAAAACATTTAAAGAAGTATTTTCACCATTACCAAATTGCATTAGCTCTGCTTTTTGGCTTCTGCAATTAATAAAACCATAGGATGTAATAAAAGACCCATGTAAAGTGTGGGAGAACAGAATGGATTAATCAAAGACATACGATATTATATTTTCCTAGCAATTTCCTAATTTTAATGAATAATTAGCATTCCCATTAATTATTTACCTCATATGCTACTGGTTCTAAGGATAATTTCCCAAAGTCTATATTTATAGGAAACTGGCATTTCATGCTGTAGCTCTCAAATGGTGCCATATGTGCTGCCTTTTGTAAGAGAAATAATCATCTATCTTTGGAAACATTTGTTAAAAAGCAAGATAAATACAATTTAATAAAGAGTTCAAGTAAAACCAAATTTAATATTCTCTTTTAATTCTATTCCATTCAAGCTTTTATGCCAGCTTCATCACTATTAGAATATGTGAATGCCTACCCATTTTGCATTATTCAGCTCTGTGTTAGTGTGTTGAATTCATACCCAATTACCATCTAAAACTTGGGTATCTAGCCTTAGAGGGTCATCTGACCATGTAGTTATATCTAGTCACCATCTACTCATTAGAGCACCCCCAGAGGTTGATTCATTCCACCCTCAGTTTGCTCTCTGAAATAGAAAGGATGAATTTTTCTATGTAAGTTCCTACTGGTGCTAAGTTAAAACACTTGCAAACAGTAATTTATTTTTTTCTTTTGTTTCCATCATGCCTCAGCGCTATGGTTGCCACAGGTGATCAGGGAAAGCACATGCACGTAGTATTCTTCCCTCCTTCCTACTGGAGCCAGGACCATGAAGGTCTGGTTCTCCATGACAGTCACTGAGAGCTTTTGAATATTGTGGTACCTCGCTGACTAGTGTCATATTCTGTTGCAAGCTCTACTATTTTTTTTTTCTCCCTAACATTTTGTTATTTTAAAGCATTTCATATCTGTTCAACCTCTTCTGTGTTTTAACATGGACACAGATAAGGGATGGTGGTGAGAATATAATGAGCCATCTCAATGGGCTTGATGTGTGATGAGACTTGGAGTCAGAGGACAGATTTATGATACTTAATTCCACAGTGACTAGTATTAAAGCTCAGACACTTAAAAGCATGGCTGTACAGACATAGAAAGAGTCATGCTTCTGGACAGCCTGTAACCATTTGTGAAATTCTGATTAGGAATTTAAATATAGATTGTATCTAATTTTCACTCTGTCTTAATAGAAAGTAAACCCAAGATTGCAAGGATGCAAGTAAGACAAACATGTAGAGAGGTAGAGAGAGATTTAGATATAGAAAAATCACCACTCCTCAGCATTCTGAGCCTGCAAGGCTTTGGGAACCTCAATGGATTATATTTATGAGAAGCACAGGAGAAATGATCACTCTCATGATATTCCATAGTACAAGAACAAAGGAACAGACAATTTAATTAATTGAAGACTATATTACAAACACGAACAAAATGCTTACCTCTTGACATTAGTATTCAGATACCCCACCAAAATTTCATAGGTACTATGTATCAATACAAAGTCAGTAGTATTTCAGAATATAAACTTTAAAGGCCTGAAATGCTTTATAATTTTAAAGCTTGGGATCACACTTTTAACCTTTATCCTCACAGACATCTAGATGTTAATAGACATGTTTTAAGTTAGTATGCATAAAAATCCCAAACTTGAAGGTAAAATTTTACATGATGCAGTCCCTGCGTATTGGATTTCATAACTGTAGGTGCTGATCCTGTATACTCATGCATGCACAAACACATTGCCATCCTGTAACCACAATTACAGATGCCTGTCTCAGACAGTGGCTAGCAGCAGATGCATCAGAGGACGGTGTGAGAAACCCACCAAAGGAGTGGGATTTATTTATTTTTTTTGTTCTTACAAAATCAGAATCAGAATTTAGATATGACACCGTGGGAGATAATAGTGGGAAGGCCGGAAAAAAAGGAAGAAGCTTGATTTGATTTGCCTTCATCTTCACAAAAATAAATTAAAAAATAGAAAAAATGTGGAAACACTTGGAATTGAGTCTGGTTTTCAGAGTCTGAAATAGACACTATTTTTAATATACACATAAAAAGAAATTGTATATGAATAATTTAACTGATTAATGAAAGACTTATTATCCGCACGAACTCCTTGCAGAACTGCTGGAACTCCTGGAAGAATAATGGTGCTTTCTTTCCATGGTTGAAAGTGTTCATTATGAACAGCTGATACTGCAAGTACAAAAAACTGCAAGCTGGGCAAACATAGTAATTAAATAAATAAAACAAATTTTTTTCAGTGTATGTTAAGGATGTCTGATGACCATTCAAAAAACTAATGGGGATCAGTTATCAGAGATGTTTATCTAGCTTACCCTCGTGTGAACTGTTTGTGGCCACTCCGCAGCGCTCTGAACAAAAAACAGTGCATTTTGGTGCTTTTGATGGGTTAAAGTGTTCAAATTTCCAAGTGCTGAGAAGTTTCAGTGGCTTTCTCTCACTTAGACTTTCCAATAGTTTTCTGATTTCACCTCTTTGCTTGAGATTACTTAAACTTTTTCCTGTCTATTCATAACCCAAAACATCTTCAGTTTCTTCATGGTCTTTCCACTTCCCTGATAAAATGTTCTTCTACTTCTTTGCCAAACTTTCTACTAATCCCCAAGTTCCTACTTGAAAAAGACAACTCCCTAACCAGCTCTGAATTGAATTTTCTCAGCTTACAAATCTCTTTTCCATTTAATGTCCTTTTGTAGTAGCTATTGAGTTAAATTTTTTATTCTCTGCATCTCTCATCTGTTTTTCTTTGATTTCATTAAAGAGAATAACCTGAATTGAGGAACAGCTGAGGCTCATCATAATGTGTCAGGGCTATTGTTCTTAGCTAAAAAGGAAAAAGAAGAAGACACACAAGAAAACAAGCCACAAAAGTCACTGGAAGGAAGGGGACTGGAGACCAAGTAAAAACCTACATAGAAGCATTCTCTGCGGGATTAATATCCAGCACAGGAAACTCAACTATGATAATTCTGAACTTGAAAAGGTAAAGGGGATACCAAAGAGGATGTCAAAGGAATTGAGAAGATTTGTTTTTTCCATCTCTAAAGCTTTGTCTTTGCTAGACAGGGACATGGGGGAGAAGCACATGTGCCTAATCTGAGGCATTGGAGTTATATCTACTCTGCCTTTAAAAAGATTTCTGCTCTACCTTTAAAAATCTAGCTTATTTCAGCAATAAATCCAATATGGGAGTTTCAATCCTAAAAGTGGTGCTGGAGAAAACAAACAGGAATAAGAAAAATATTATACTTTTGTAGGGGTTGGCTGGTTGGTTTGTTTAGCTGGAGGGTTTTTGTTTGGGTTTTGGGTTCTTTTTGTCTGCAGTTAAAGAAGATAAAAATCACCGATGGAAAGAATTTGTGTTTTTCTAGAATTTGTTTCTTAAAGCAAAAATAAGCATAAATATTGCCATTTTCACTCTAGTCCCATTAGTGACATTTTTTTACTTTAGAAGCAAACAGCGCCTTGTTTGGTTGTTTCAGTTAATGTCGTGACCTATGCATTTGCCTAGTTATGCACTGGACTCAGAAATGACTGGTGTTTTATATCGATTTTGTTTTAGAAAAAAAAATAAATTCTTATTTTAGAAAAAAAAAAAGGAAAAAAAAAAGTCTCATGCCTTTATTTCAGATTCTGTCCCCCAACATGTAGCAAGTCTAAATGATAGATTTCTGTATCCAAAATTATATCAACCTCTCCGTTTTGTTTATATATTCATGATAGGTCCACCATGTCAGCTCTAGCAAACCCTAAAATTCTTCCTGATTTGTGTGGCAAATAAAGCCCTTCTTCCTGTATAGAAATGGTCAGAAATTCTCAATCAGGACTATCGAAGAAAGGTTTAGCTCCAGGGTACCTGGACAATCAATTGCTGCTTAATTAGGTTTATAATTACTAGTGACTGTCTCATTATAAAAAGCAGCTGGTATTGATGTGCCACTTGAACTTATCCCTGTATCACGAGTATGCGGTAGTAAACATCAGTAAGACAAGCTGCACATCAGTACTAATGTTTGCTTAGATCTAGAAAGGAATTAAAAATCTAGTATTGAAGTGGCAGAACAGGATATACTTTGTCTTATTCTAGGTAATAGCAGTCTGGATTTTTATTTTAGCAACTTTGAACTGGATTCCCAGGGAGTCCTGATGGAGTGAAGCCAACACCCAATACAGAACTGGAGGTTTACAGAAGGACTAGCAAGGACTTGGGAAATAACACCCAAAATAGTGGTCACACATGGACATACCTGACAAAGCAGCACAATGCCTGGCTCAGACACAGAAGCTAAACATGGAATAACTAAAGTTAGGCTAAGCTAACCACCTTATGTCCATTTAAATGTCACGTGATAGACATTGGTGTCCCCAAAAGGGATTCATTTCATCCAAGAGACATCTGAAATACATGTGATTAAATGCTTCAGAAGGTGCCTGCTTCTCTCCTACACACAGGCTGAAGTGATTAGTTCAGATTCTGATGTCTTTCTTTCATGTACCTATAGGTACATGAGATTAATCCCATTCTAAGTGTTCCTTTGCCTAAATTCCCGGAGGGGTCTGATTGGGTATTCCTTCTCGGAGAGTGCCTAATCGGTACAGACAGTTTTAAGCCAAATATAACTGGGGTTGACTCATGTTTTATGTAATGTCTTAATGACTAAAACAAAGTATGGCGCCTGTGCCAACACACTCATCAGCCTAAAATTTTCCACTTTGCAGGAAACGATCCTGACCATATTGCTGTGGGCTATATAGGGATGAGAAACTCATGTCAGAAGTGAATGCTGTAACCATTGTGTGACCAGTTAATTTGCTCTACCTCTCATGTTAGACAAATTCCACCTTTCTTCCACAGTTCAATATAATAGTCATTGGTTAGACTGTGAAAATTAATCTAAAGTTTGGTGTAATGTGCAACACTGGGGCAAAAAAGGAGTTGAATGTGGATTCCAATACTCACTACATTTAACATTTATATAATGTATATGGAAAAAATGTAAGAATAGTTTGCTTAGAAGCAGGTAAGATAGACTGGCATATAGGGAAAACTTGTTTTTCACCATCCATTCAAAAAGAGGAAAATTTATAATGTGGAATCTAAACGAAGGTAGATGAATACATGGGCCTTTACGTAAACATAGCTCGCAGGTTTCTGTTTGCCCTGTATTGGGAAGGGAGTTCTAGCTGTCTCTTGAAAAAGAGGAATGGTCAATGGGATAACAAACCATTGCCATTTATCATGTACCAAAAATAAAGGTTGTGGATTTTTAACATCCATAAATTGATGCACACATAGATGTACAATTAAAAATGCAATGCTATATCCATCAGGTTCCAAGGACTGTTTTAGGTTTTTTTATTCACGTTTCGTCTCAGAAGCTACTTGAGAGCAAGGTATTTCTCAAAATAAGAAAGGCTTATTGAATTTGAATATAGCCTTAAAGAAACACCCCCGCAGATACTCTTTATAATGTCACTTTTAAAGGAAAAGAATATGTTCCTTTGCACTGGAACCAGCTGGCTTCACCAAATACTGTATAATTTTAAATGATAAATCCCTTTTACTAGCTCTTGCATTTAGAGGTGTAATTTGAATACCCAGGAAATCAATATCTGCTTTGCTACATGATTACAACCAAATAATTGAAATATCAGAAGGGCAGTGAGCCATAGAGCCTTTGTACTGAGCAAATAAGACATTCTAATGACAATGCTTTCAGTACAAGCATGTAATGTAACAATGTAATTGTGTGCAACTTTTGAAACTACTGTTTTTAGCACTCTGCAAAGAATATAGGTGTGTAAAAACAAGCACCTGAAAACACCAGTGGCAGTTTTGTGTCATCAGTTTTCAAACAGAACTCCCCGTTGCTCCCTACGGTACTGCTGCAAAGCCACAGAAACTCCACTCAGGGAGGAATATTATGCAAATCCAAGCCAAAGTGACAAGATTGATTTTGGACAAGTCTGAAGGCTGTGCTACCTCTTGCAAGCTAGAAACAGTGCTTTATGAACTCTGGTTCCTCTGAAAAAAAAAAAAGAAATAAAAAGAAAGGATCTGTATAAGGGAAATACTTAATTCATGTTTTCAATCGTAAAGAAAAAAGGATTCTCCTTTATGATATAAAATCAGGAGAATGTTTAGGTGAAGAACAAGTCAAGGTTAATATAAATTATGTATCTGCTACCCAGTTGCAAGGCAGAGCAAAGGAAAAAAACAGGGTTTCTTATCAAAGAATGACTGCAACATTATTTCAAAGGTATTCACTGTGATTGTAGGATAATAGTTTTAAAACAGGAGTAAGCACGAAGGTTGAGAAGCTTTCTTAATGAATCCCCAGCCTTTCATCCCTAGCAGTATAATTTAAATCCATCTTTCAGTCCTAAGTAAAATGAGTGGCCTCATCTTTGTCCCTCATGGACAGTAATACTCATTATATAACTACTGCATGTAATTTGACACAATTTAGTACAACCAACAGCCGTTTTGTCAGTAGAACACCAAGCTTCAGCTACCATGAAGGCTGAAATATCTTTTGTGTTTTTGTTTTGGTTTGGTTTTTGTTTATTTGTGTTTTTTTTCTCCAGTAGAGCGACTTTCAAAAGCATGCTTTTGATTTTACTGAGGAGTCTGTAGTAATCCCCGCTTTTTCCTACTGCAACCATCATTCCAGGTGTGGTTGCTCACCTCCAACTTCTGTATCAATCCCTGTAAGGTACAGATTTTTAGAATGAGCTTTGTGTTATATCTATTGTTTTCTTTATTTTTTCTTTAGGCTTCCAAGGGATTTCACTTTTAGATCTGAAACTCCAGTCATCTTGTGCACATCAGTAGCTGCTTGAGTGGAGACCTAAAGCAAGGCAATGTTGCCTTAATATGAAATTTTGCAGAAGGTCATGCAGCTGTTTTTCAGTTATCTAATCTTGAAAATTGCTTGCTTCTGTTATTAATGTCAATAATACAAGATGCCTTTTTGTATTCATGACATACAAGGATGAATCTGAGACTACTTGTAGATCTCAATCTAATAATATATTTTCAATACACTAGTAAATAGTTACATTACATTTTGTGTGTGGCTTTCCAATTAAAGTGACCCCACAAACACTGATGTGTAGAGACCTCATAATCAAATCTATCAGATTTGGAAGATGTGCACTGTGAAATCATCTAGTGACCTAGGGAGCAACAGTGAGTATGGGCAAAGTGCCTATTGTCAGAATATGTGGGAGCTACCTTTGCCCTACATAAGTCGTTTTTCTCAATGTTTCATTCTGTCATGCAAAGAGCTTATAAAGTTGTTTTTCTTTAAGACATGTTAGTTGCTTCTCATTGTGTGTAGTGAACACAGAGCTTCGGTTCGCATCAGGAGCTTTTTACTGTTTCTATTTGTGCATAAGTATAACTTCTAAATTTCAGTCACAGTCAGCCCCATTGACTTAGATTAGGATGGATAATACACATAATATTCCTTTGAGAACCTCAGTTTCTTAATTTTTTCATGTGTGTATTTGCAAAGATGAATTCCTACTTTCCTACTCCCAGGATTTAATGGGAAATTTTCTATTTAGTGATTGCGTCAGTGGTTCCTACTGCATATTGTGCAATCTGTACCTTCTTTTTAGCTTGCTGAGGTCTATCAGATGCTTTTGTTCCCTTCTGAGTAGTGAAAGCCAAGGTGTTATGTATGTTTGTGAAACCGTTACTAAGAAGAGCACCCCAGTGAATCAAATCCCAGCTCAGCTAAAGCAGCTACAAAAACATTGAGCTTGACTCTTTGATTAATAACACATTTGTTTTAAATATATATTTTAATAAAAATTAATTTATACTAGTGAATTCATAGGTTAGACAAATCTGACTAATTTTAATGAGGGTTGTCTGGTATACTTGCTAGAATATTCAGATTTTATTTATTTATTTATTTATTTGGAACGTGGTCTTCACTCTGTTGCTGACACACAATAGTAAAAAAAGACCCAGCTAAATCCTGAATGGGTCACATCTTTTTTGATTTGAAGGCACAACCTAAAGGCAGTTTCAAAAGACACACAATAGATAATGAATTTACTATTGAAAACAAGATAGTTCCTTGATCTAATGCTCATATACTATAGAGCACAGGTATGTGATTTATAATTAAACAACCTAGTATAAGTCATTATTTTGCAAAAGGAAAAAAAAAAACTGTTCTCCTCCTTTCTCAAAATTATGAACTATCCACCTCTGTTTACTTGTAAACTACACATTTTCTGTTAGACAATAAGGTTTTATGGCTTTTTTCTCTAACTTCAAACCACTTTACTTGCAGCTATTTTCAAGCAGACAATGAAATCATAAAGGGGTAAAAAAAGCTGAAACATTATCCATTCTTAACAACATGATAACCTAGATCATTGTTGTAGTGCATCAAGATACATTATTTTTAAAAAATAACAACTTAAAAAGCATGTTGTGTGTGAGAGTGATGGTTTCCCGCACTCAGCCCTATTCTGACAATACAGAAATAGTGTTTACAATTACCTAGAAGCTGATTACTTCTCTGAAAAATAGACACGTGCAGTTAGGCTAATATTTTTATTCACTTCTGTCCACAAAAGCTTTCCTTTATAAAAATAATACAAAACTCCATTACTCAACAGTACTTCAATAATAGCAAAGTGTGAGCTGTTTTTTCTTGGGGCAGTGGGGAGGGACCTGAGGGAAAAACAGAGAACCCAAGAACTGGATTATGACTTGACATGGTACTTAAATTCACCCTTCTAATAAGCCTAAAATACCACATCAAGGAGAATTTCAAAGACTGCCTTTTTACAAAGTCTGTACAGAAGTCTCTTTTTCTCAGTCTCAAAAGCTTTCAAGGGCAGAAAGGCCAAGACATGAACACTGTCTTGTCTGCAGAATTCCCATCAAATACAGCATTTAAGAACAGCGTTTACTATTCCATGTTTTATGAGAGAGATTCAGACAGTTACTGATTTAGATTTCATTTAATTATTGAAGGACTTACTCGATCTTGGGTATTTCTTATGAAATCTTTTTGACAGAAGGAAAACCTATTTCAATACACTGATTATCAGTTTAATACTTGGGTACTGTGAAAAATGACTATACTTTATTGGTTGTTGCTTTGCAATCATGATTTTTCAAAAAGACACATTGCTTTGTTAACCTTAAGGACAAGGCAGTATAGTTGACACCATTTGTTACCTACAGGCCTGGGGCGTACTGATCTATAAAGATATTATCAAAGAAAAATCTATATGATACTATTAAAATAAAGCTGATATCTACCTCAACTTCATCATAAAAGGAAAACAGAAAAGGCCACGGAAGCAAATATCTCATTATCAAGTGTGACAAAGACTTAACTAGGGTAACTTTTTAAGAATGTTTGCTTACTGGGCTATGGCTTTCATATGTCCTCGATTCTTCAAATATATAAAGTCAGTGTTGTTCACTTCCTATTGACAAGGCATCTCTACAATAAATGAGCAATAAATTCAGCAATGTCCTTCTGCAGCTTTTTTCCCTTTTTTTCCCTCACATGAATGGGGAAGGTTTGGGTGTCCAAACTCACTGGAGCAGAAGCCATGCTTTATTTGGCTCAAGGAGGAGCTGTTGCAGGACTGTAGCTTAGAGCTGTAATTCAACCACATTTTAATGCTAAACTTCATTGAAAACAGGAAGCAGGTCTTGGAATTCTAGACCTTTATCCCTGTTTAGATGCAGTTGTTATATCTGTTGAATTAAAAGCAATAATTTTTTGGGGGATGTTTATGGAATTTTAACACTGAGTATGACTTCAGTAAAGGAAATATGATAAAACTTTGTTGATTAAATCCTCCTCCACTGAGCTGGGAGGAGATGTGGAGGCATATTCTAGCAAGATACCTCATGTCCATATATTGTCGAGATGGTCTGGGTTGTTTAGCTGTGTTTAGTAAAATAATTGTTAGGGGAGTGAGGGTTAACTACTCTTTGTTGATGTAAGAATACCAATTTTGTCAGACAGTTTTGATGATAAATATTGCACACTTTTACAAACACAGTTATAAGATTTAAGAATGTAACTATTATATATAACAACTGTAAGTATATAGTTATATTTTGTATTTATTGCCTATGCCTAGGTTTCTCCACTTAAGAAAAAAGTGGAGGGGAAAGAGGGAGAACACTTTTGAGATAAAATTTGTTTTTCTGACTGTAGATGTTAAAACAGAAATCAAGGAATAGTACTTTGGATAAACGAAAACAATTCAATTTGGTGAATTGGAAACATGCTTGGATTTTAGCATTTAAAACCATGGTATCACTCAAGCATAATGAAATACCTAAATTAAAAAGATAATAGTAGGTTTAACATTTCAGAGGTTTTTAGACCAAAAAGAAGTAAAATCAGAAGAATGGTGAGTCAGAAGTCCCATGACTGAATAGCTTTTACAAAAATTCTTGAATCTTCTTTAGAAGTATGTTTAGAAGCAATTTTTATCATCATGACATCAAAAGGTGGATCTGTAATCAATAGTCCCTACAGCTGACTCAAATAAAGGAATGGACATGTAAAGCAGAAAAATGTCTTGGCTGGATAAAACGTCAAGGACATGAAAAATTTCAATGTCATCTTGTTTTTCAAAAAATATAAAAAAGAATAATTTATTTTTACTCAGATAAAATGAAGACCGCTGACACCAGTAACAAAACATATACATTTAAAATAAGAGGCAAGTTTCCTTCTTACACCTTTTAAATATAAGTCAATAATTTTCACTGTAATATTGTTAAGGAAGCAAAATATTCCTGTACTTGAATGTTGCATTTTGTTAGTTATGTGGAATTTAATCTGAACCCAGCATTCAGAACAACTTTTATTTAAAATAGGATTTTCAGCCAAGTGTGAGGAAAACCATTAGTTCTGCTGGAATTATTTTTAGGTATTTTAAATGCATGTAGCTGTAAAAGTGAAAGATTTTATTTTTATTTAACTATAAAACCAGAATATCTCAAATCTTTAATTCCTTTTCCCATTCCCTTCCCTTCTTTTTTTCTTTTCTTTCTTCTTTTTCTTTCTTCTTTTTTTTCTTTCTTCTTTCTTTTCTTTCTTCTTTCTTTTCTCCAAATTATAGGTCCGCTTAAGTGCTTGACAGAGCTTGCACTTTATTACGTAAAATTTACTTTTTACTGCTTTTAAATAAAATGTCATCACTAGTGTTTCATTTAATAGCATTAGATTTACAACCCTTCCTCTACAAGAAAAAAAAAAGCAGGTTTTATTTCTTTATTTTCCTAAATTACCTGTGCGTTGCTCGTATGTTTACTGTAATTCTGATGTATAAATCTTTTCTTGGTCAATTTTCATCAAATAATGACCCCAAACATACTGCAAACTGAACCTTTATGACAAATCTCAGACCTCTATGCCCTTTTTTGTTTTGTTCAGAGTCACTTATCAAAACATACCTTCAATTGTCTGTGAAGTGCAGAGTGAATATTTCCATAAGTCACAGCTGATTTTGGTTTTGCCATGCATAACAGTTAAAATAGATTGGGAGTGTATCTTCAGGTGCTACTTCAGTGACCATAAAGTGAGCGTAAAATGTCACAAGAAAAGCTGGTAAGCAAATGCATTATTTAATACCAATCCTCAATATGACACTCTTGAGTGAAAAGGCTATATATGCAGAAGGCCTGTCTAAAGCCCCCAGGTGGACTGGCTGGAGGAATCCTACTTGAATGGTCCCTGAGGGGCCTCTAGGGATTAAATCCTCTCTTTCTCTTGGATAAGGTCTGGCAAAGGAACTGACTTCAGTGGAGAATGTCAGACCTGTTGGAGGTTACTTTGTGTTGCAAAGCAGCTGCATAAAAG
>KZ506448.1:2774-19338 GCA_002844005.1 Limosa lapponica baueri
GTGCATTTGCTGTACTTCTTTGAGGGTATCCCAGTTGTTTTGGGTGTGTGGAAGGAACGTTTTGTGCAGTAGCTGGAATATATCTCAGACACTAGCAGGGGTTTGGCAATGTCAGAGTTGCCTATCAGGATCATCATAATACTAATTTAGTGTTTAAGATTACGATGTAATTAGCAACCGCTTAATTAATTCCCTCTTCCTCTGTAATACAGGCCAATCTGTTAGCTGCTTCTTTTCAAGTTGAAGGTAATAATTACCCTCGTGGACCAGAGATAAAATAAGAACCAACTCAAGCCTTCATGCAAGGCTGATTTGAACCTCCCTCCACTTCAAAGTTGTTCTTTGAGGTTGGGAAGATGCTTTGAAAATATTTCCTCTGAATGTGATTCTATGTAGCTGTGCAGCTCCTGAGTTCACTAGGAGCAAGAGACTGAAAAGTTGAATTTCCAATCTGGAAGACAGGAAATGTGAGTAACCTAACCTCCACAAGGAAGGAGTGTGTCTGTCTGTAACCAATTCCCAGGTTGATCCCCTCTTTGATGCATCTCTGAGCTTTTGACTGTTTCTCTATTTTGAGTTCCAGGAACTTTGTCTCAAACCAGATTTGATCCCCTTGCCTTCCTGGGTTTCACATTAGATTGACTGTGTTTTATGCCCTTACTAGGGCATAGTAAGGGCATAATGAATCTCATGTAAGAATTAGGTTTGCAGTGAAAGTGAGGGCAGATAGTATCCTGTCCCAGAATGGGAGGCTACGCCTTCAGTAGGGAGGTTTGAGGAAATCTGACTTTAGATCTGAGTTATGCACATGGTTCTTTATGGCAAGGATCTGAAATTCAAATGGCAGGTTAGCGGACAGGTTCATCCAGGTATACAGTTCCTTCTCTCCCCTCAAGTAAAATTTATGAATGCAGCCTGTATGTTTCTATTCTGTTTGCTAACTGCGGAAAGAGAAGAACTTTAATTGTAGGATAAAATTGTGAAATACTCTAGATCCATTTTCAGAAATCACTAAGGCTCTTAGGAATCTAATTCTATTGTCCGTGGCTATGCATAGCTAATAAGCTTTACCTGGATCCCCATATTGTTGTTTTGTAATTGGGTATCTGATCCTTTGGCCCTCTAGTCCTTTGTGCAGTTGAATATCCCCAAAAGTACCACTGCTTGTGCTGATTGGTGAGCTTGTCTTCAGCCACTCTGCTCCCTGCTGAACCCAGACTGAGCTCACTGTGCACCACTGTGGTTGGGCAGGTTGGAGGTGTGAAGATGAAGCATGGGATAACTGGTGGGGCACAAACAGGATCTTCATGGCCTCTATTACTAGCAGCAGAGCTTACTGTGGAAGCCGACAGAGAGTGGGAGTCTGCTGTGCAAGGTGCTGTACAGAGATTATGAAAATGCTTTGAGCTTCTTGAATGGAAGACAGTATAGGAGTGCCAAGTGTTGGTTATTTTTAATAGCTATACATCAATGAGGTCCCCGCATGGCTTTCTATAAATGTTCATTGAAATGTAAATATTTTCATTTAATTTCTTATGGCTCCGTTACTGCAAACAGACTTAGGAGTCTGTTACCAAAACTTTGGAACCTAAACTGCATACATTCTGCCTAAGAGAAGGTTTGTTGTTGTGATCTCAGATAACTGCAGAGCTTGCTCAACATTTGTGGTTTCATTTGCAGACGGCAGTTATCACCTATGACTACCTCACCTCCCTACGGAGTGTCCCGTATGGATCAGAGGAGTATGAGTTCCTCAAATCACAGGTAGGTGATAGCACTGACTGTGTTCCTTGGAAACTGCAGGGCATGGGTGTGTTGCCAAAACCGTTGCTGTAGAGCAAACCATCAAGCTGTCAGCTTAATAATTCAGTATGCCTTCTACCGAATTGGTAACAGCAGAGACAAACTGTGCTGCATATTACATGAGAGTCTTGCAGGACCTTCATCACCCAATGGAGAAGATCCCTCATCAAGGGTAGCCTCATGCAACCAGTGCTCACTTATGTCCATTAGAGATTCAGGTTCCCAGTGGATGGGATAAGATGCGTTCGGGCTCTGTCACTGGTTCTCTGCTGCCCAGACTGGTTGTGTGGAGGTCAGCTGCTGGGAGGGGACTGGCAGTGGTTTCTTAACCTGCTTATTGGTTGGTAATGGCCATAACAGGAAGGCTGAGGGATTGAAGTAAAAGGAGCGTGTCAGAGGGGAAACAATAGGGATGAATCAGGCTTGCAGATTTCTGAAGAAATCAGAATTGGGCAAAGAAAGGTACATATCATTGCAAAACATATAATTGTGTTTTGATATTGCTAATTAAAATGAAGAGAAAAAAGCATTTCTAGTGAGGAGTAAGATAAGCACCCCTATTGCTCCTGTGAGTCTTGTGCTGCACCTTTCATTCCAGCCTCCAGCACCTTGAGCTGTGAGTGACACTGAGTTTTACTTGTGTGCGCGTGGTCTCTCTGCTATTCCAGCTCAGGTCCTCTTTGGAGTGGGAAATATAGCTTGAGCCAAATTAGGCCAGTCTGCATAGTATGATTGAAGTAAGGTCTTTAACCTCATTTTTCTTCTTAGTGCATGTAGGCCACTGGTGCGGTTGTAATGTGTGGGGTAGTGCTCTCCAGGGACTCTCAGACTGGAGTGACTCTAAAGCTGGAAACAGCAGTGGGCCAGGTAGAAATCAGTGCCATTGGACTCCAGCATGCTTTAGTATTCCTCTGGCAGAAAATCCACATCATCATCAGTATAGTTTTAAAGCATTTGTGATAGTTGCAGAGAGTTTGCAGAGTTTCCTTGGGCTTATTCTCATCCTCTCCCGTCTAAAGATGCTAAGCTGTTCTGCTGTAGCTCCTCATCCCAGGTGAGTGGCACTGATGCCCTGGCATAAACTGAAGATAGATGTGTTGGAGTCTGGAGCTTCACTTTGCATCTGCCCATGTCTCTGCCACATGCCTTTGAAACCTGCTTTGCAGAAAAGCTGCTTGTAGCTTTCTTGAGCGACACCCAAGTTATGGAGTTATCAGTGCTGTGGACAGCTTGTCATTTGGCAGCAGTTTGCAGCGGCCCCTGCAAATTCCTGACCTTTTGCCGTCTCTCTCCACGGCTTCATTAACCTCTGTCACGCAGGTTTTGATGGTTTGTCAATTCATGCCCCAGGCAGCCAGAAAGGGCCCTGTTTGCTGGCGCTGGGCAGAGCTGTGCTCTCCTGCTTGGCAGCCAGGACTCGCTGAGTCAGCCTCAGCACGTGGCAGAGCCAGTGGCAAGCGCAGCATGTCAGCAAAACACAAGAGGACTCTCTGGCATGGCCAGCACTAGCCTTTGGCTGCATGAAGAGGAATGAGCTGAGGGATGGAGAGGAGAAAGTAGGTGCAGGCATAGTATGAGTTAGCAAAACTTGTTGGCCTCTGGAGGCCTGTCCTGCATTTGGCAGGTGTTATGGAGAGCCACCACTGAGCCTGACAGTGACAACCTTTGTGGATTCCTCAGCAACATCCCTGTAGTGCTTGTCCTAGCAAAGCATCAGCTTGGCAGGGGAGAATTTTTTGGGCCTGGACAATTGCACGCCAAACCCTTTATCTCAGTGCAGCTTGAAGTGGGTGGCAACCAAGTCTTTACCATCTTGCAGCTCTTTTAACACTGTGGGAGCTGATTTTGTTCATCTCAGACTAGCTCAGAATGACTTTTAAGAAGTTCCCCCATTGGAGTTAGTAGTAAGGGTTAGTTACTGGATGGTGCCAAGAGGATGTGAATGGCCCTCCCAAGTAAGTGTTGTGTGTGAAGGATATTTATCCAGATGTTGCTTCTACTTGCCTTTGTCCTGGATAGATCTCTGGTACTCTCAGCTATTAATTGTACTCTCTTGGCTCTCGGTCCTTCAAGTGAGGCCAGCTTAACCTCTTCTTCACATGCAGAAAGTTTGGAATTTTCTTTTCAGCGTGCACACAAATTGATTACTGGTTTCTAGCCTCACGTTTGGTGCTGTGCTTGGAACAGAGATTCGGTGAGGCAGGGATGTGGTGACCCTGAGACTGCAGATAGTGCCAGCAGAAAGTAGTAGCTGAAAATTCACTGTGTGTCCCCGGGGTTGGTTTGCATCTTTCTGGATCTCCTGTCAGCCAGGAGATACAAGAATCAACCTTCCTGGTGGCACTCACAGACTTGTCAGCAACAGTCAAGAGAAAAAAATCCTTTTCCATTCCTGCCCTTGCCTGTAGCAGGGATAAACTTGCTTAAGTGCTCAGGCTTTATGTCCATCCCAGTGGTTGCTTTATGTCACCACTGGTGGATGGATCACATAGATGTCTTAATCTTTTTCCTGAATTAAGAATCCTTTCCTGGGGTGTCTGCCCTTTTCCTGCATATGATGATAATTCCAGCGTACTGATGTCAAGGCCAGTGGTAGCCATGGCTAGCCCCAGGACATTGGATGTCTGTAGGTCTAGTGTCAGGAGCATTAGGGGAGATACGAGCTTTCTTCATGTCTATTTCATTAAATGATTGTAGCCATCTTTGCACATGTAATCCTGGGCATTTCTTCCTGTTTCTGCCCCCACTTGTACTGGGTCAGAGGAGGAAGGAGAGCAGCCTGCTCAGTGCCCTTTCCTTACTTATTGCTTTCTCAACAAACCATTTCATTCTGTAGAGGGCTGCATTTCTCTGATACTCTTCTTCCTCCTTGGGTGTTTGCCTCCTTGAGTGTTTGTCTTCTCAGCCTCAAGTCAGCCTACCTTGAGATATTTCCAGTGTGCCTCTCGTCGTGGGACCTGGATGTCTTGGTTGACACTTCTTATATTACTGGCATCAATTTCTGTTGATCCTGCTGTCAGTCAGGAGGTGTCTCACAACACGCGGTTTGTTTAAGGGCTGGCATCAGTGGGCGTCTGAGTTGTTGTCAGTGAAGTAAGAAGATTGCAATGGGTCAATCATCTTGCAGATTTTGGCACTAATGGCCACAGTTGAAAATCTTGAGCAGAGCTTTTCTTTTATTGTTTTCCTACGTAAGACAAAAGATTACGGCTGTGAATGTGGGTACAGGTGGTTTTTTTTAAGGAGAGAAGATAGCAAGGAGAGAAAGGATCTGTGGTGAAGGTGTCTTGGGAGACAGTGGGAATCCATTCTTGAATTAACTTTGTTGGCCACAGAATTGCTTTGTCAGGGAAAAGCCCTTTGGGGAGGTTAATTAACTTTCCTCCTTTTGAGAGCAGAATGAGGATGTTCTCCTCGCTCAAACTCCTGGCTATTGGGCTGTCAGTATCTGGGAAAATATTTGGAAGTTGTAACCTTGTGCCATCATTATAGAGAATACAACTTCATGCTCCTTGGAGGCTATTCCTGGCATTTGTTGTGTTTGCTTCTCATGGTGAGGTGGGTGTTTTCAAAATGAGTTATGAAGTAGGTCAGTGAAGTTGCTCAACTGAAGAATGCTGGAAAGAAAATGAGTGTGTGTACATGTGTGTGTGTTTTTCAGAAATAATCTATAGTTTCTGGATAGTTCAGACCAACAAAATAGCCTATGTCTTTGGACTTTCCTCATGATTCAGTAGCACTGTGTGCCTTAAATAATAGGAAGTGACATTCTAAAATAGTTTCTTCATGATGGAGGTGGACTGCATCTGCAGAGAGAAATCCCCAGGAGCTCTCCACGGCATTCCTTCAAAAAGGCAACTGTGAATGGGGACTGTGTGCTGTTCTACACCACAGCCAGTGTGTGCAGTGGTGGCTCTCCTTGCTTGTGCTTCAACCTGTGGTGAACCGGGGTAAGAAGCAGCAAATGAACTTCCCTATGAATGACGGAATAGCCATTAGGTGGCAGTGACTTTCTGTCACCAAGCTAAATGGGAACCAGTAATAGAGAGGTGAAGAGCTTCACAGTCCATCCACAGTCCCTGAGCTGATCGTGTTTGGTTGCCCCATTATGTACTCCCCAGGATATCGCTTCATCTAAAAGGCATGGTTGACGCTAATGTAGTCTAAAAAAGCTACTAGCAGGGCCAGCTGGTGGCTTGATGACTCTACATTTGAGCACTGCAGTCTAGCAAACTTCCTGCCAACACATAAAGCATGAAAGCTTTGCACTGAAAACACATAACAAGCTGTAAAATAAATCTTATAATTATAAGTTACTTCCTCTTCCTTCTTCTGCTTTCTAGAGTGGTGTCAGCTGAACATTATGGCCACAGCATCGCTAGGTTTTAATTTTGTAACATTAGGAAGGTCCATTTTTTGGGGATGTGTGCCTACGAAACAAGATGTTCTTCAATCCTCTGCAGTGATTTATTCAGGGCCATCTCACTGACATTTTTGGAGTAGGAAGAAGGAGAGAAGTGAGGGTAGTGCCTCATTTATTGCACATTTTTTCCTGGCTGTGCACCCTCGTCCCTGAAGTGCTCCACCCCAGGAGCATGAGTGAGGTTCAGGCACACAGCTTACCTAAGTGGTCCTGGATCTTTCTTGCACCTCCCCAGCAGGAGTGAAACCGAGTGCCTTGGGAGCATTTAGCCTTCTCTCCTGCAGGTGGGGCTATCCCTTTTCATTTGAATCCCCGAAGACCTCATTACTTTGCTTCCTTATAGCTGCCGAAGAGATTCATAATACCAGAGGAATATCTGAAGAACATCTCAACTGGTAAAGTGAGGAAACCATTAGGAAGCCATTGAAGGATGTAGGCTGCAAGAAGCCTGCACCATGAGGAGCGCTATAAAAAGAGCAAATGGAAGGTGAAAAAATAATCTTTCTTTATTTAGTGCTTGGACTATGCCTTGAGTCCCAATATGAAATGAACACTCAGCAGTGCAAAGTCAAGAGATATGGCAAGAGATGGTGTCTTCTCTGAAGAGCTTATGCTTGAGATGTATTTATTTGCTTGATGGTGCAAATAGATAGGCACGTAGGATTTCTCAGAGGGTTGGATCAGGCCCTAATTAGGGATGTCTCTTAATGAAGGACTGTGTAGCCTTGAACTGCTGGCCAGTTTATATTACTTGGTTGTTGAAGGCCACTTGTAAAACCCTTAGAGTTGGCAGGTAGTCAGTGCTTTACCTATTTTAAGAATAGGAAGACAGCTGGCTTGAGAATTGAAATAATCTTATCTGAGACTAGGAAAAATAGATACGTAAAGGATTCATTTGAGGATAGAGACACATCAGTCCTTGCAATGGCAAACTGGGCTTTTTAAATGTCATTTTGTTTGTCCTTTGAGTCCTTAACAAGACCCATATCGTGGATTCTGTTCCCCTTTCTAAGGTTACTGCAGTAGCTTGCAATGAAGCAGCAGCTTGAAGGACCCCAGATTAGGAGTACAGAGATGTAAAAACAAGAACGAAAAGACTAGTATGGCAGGTAGAGGGTATTTCACGTATCAGGCCAGGTTGGAATTTCAGAGCGGGACTGAATACTGTAGACTTGCTCTGCTAAACCAGTGACCTTATCACATTCTCCCCAAAGTGTATCTGATAAAAGAATGTGCTGGAGGGTAGCACGCAATTATCTTACCTGTCAAGCTGGTGTCTTCATTTAGTCTGTTAAGTTAGCGTTGAGGGAATTGCTGTAGTGGGTGGTGTCTTGAAAACACTGCTCTGGACTTGGCAACCTTGAAGGTGTCTTAGTGGGTTCCAGGCAAACCCTTTTACCTATGTGGAGGCCACCCTGTTTGCATACTTAGGAAAAGGTGTCTCTGAAAGGAACTGCTGTCTTCCTCCACCCGGTGCCCCAGGACCAGGCAGGACTCTGCCAGGCTGAGGAAGCCCTGAGGACTAAGAAAAAAGGAAGCTATGCTTCTCTTGAATTGGAACAGCTGCTGATTTAGTCTAGGAACAAAACAAAATGTAAAGTTCAGTGCCAGGTTTGGAAGCTACCCTTACTTTATTTGCCAGGGTGTTCAGGTGCCTTGCCTAGAAATCTGCTGATATGAGCATGTCTCTGTATTTTTGTTCTGTATTTTTGCACATCTCTCTGCCTGTAGACATGTGCCTGTGTGTTGGTGTGTGAGTGCTTCTGTTGAAGTAGCCACTTCTGAGACAGAGTCAAAGGTTCAAAGATGGCTTTGGAGGAGTGAATTCATAGAAGTGGTTTGGGGTTTCTTTTTTTTTTTGGCTTGTTTTCTTATCTCTTTTTTTGATTTGAGAGTCCAGTCTTTGTGGCTGCAAATTCTGCTGATGGTGCACCACTCAGCAGCTTGCTGCTCCTGCCTCTGCAGCAGCATCATCTTGGCAGGACTGACACCAGTAACAACTTGTTTTTGTCAGTGTACTGAGCTGATGTGACTTGGAAGGGGCCCACAGGGAGCAGGTGAACATCGTGACAAGGGTCATCTTTATGCAGCCTCCACTCTGTTCCTAGCTGCATGTTAACAATGAATCTGCATGTGAGCCTGTGCATATACACACATGCACAGTGCTTTATGAAATACCTCCTGCCAAGCCTGGATCCATTTACTGTCTTGCCAGCTTTGCTGAATTTAGAGGTAAATTCACTGAAAAGGTCACTAGTAGAATTGCTTTTCAGAAAAACCCAACTCTTAAAATGTCTTTACTGCCCCTGCAGTCTCTGTTTGAAAATGTACTCATTTTGAGTTGTCTGTGAACTCTGTAACTGTGCAGCCTGTTTGTTATTGTAGGGTTGCTTTGAACACAAGTTGTTTTTTGCAGGGTTGCTGAAGGGCAGCAGGCTTTGCACTCCCATTTGTTTACCCTAGAACTGTTGTGTGAAGAGAAGTAGGGAAGATACACTTTCCTCCCTCGGGCCCTTTCCTTTTTGTTCACAGTCAGGCAGCACAGCTGGGCATTTCCAGAGCCCAGCAGGAGCCTTTTCATCTCTGCAGTGCCCTGGTATCGCCTGTTCTGTCTCCCCTCTTCCTCTCCAGGACAGCTTCCCTGCTTCTATTTCTTGCAGTAAGCTGAGGTTTTGCTGTGGCATTCTGAACTGGGAGTTACTCGCTGCCAATATCCAGAGTGGTGATCCTTGACTGGGGAACATTGTTATAATGAAATGATGGCTCCTGAGCAATGGGCAGTGAGAAGCAGCAAGGCTGTTAACTGGAACTGTGCTTTCCTCGCTCTGAGCTGGTGCTTGTACTGGGCTGTGAGCTTGAAGACAAGAGGTGTCTGCAACCTGATGGATGTGAAGGGCTTCCAAGAGCTCTACCAGCTCCTGCCTCCCTGACCTGCAGGGCTGGATCTGCTGCAACTTCCCTTGACTTCCACTGGCCCCAATGGCCACAGGCTGGGGACTGGGTCTGTACCAGGAGTGAGGGAGATGTTTGATTCCTTTCAACGTGTTTTGGTTTTAGGGTAGCGAGTGCTTGGTAATGTGGCTGAGGACTGAGCAAAATGCAGGCTGAAGCATCTTCAAGCATACACCTCTCCTGGTGTATCCCTGTCCGAATACATGCAGCTTCCCACGCGAGCCCTGCACAGCGGAGCTCTCTGGTCACTGGTGCTGCCATCCCCTACCAGGCCTGAACCAGCTCCCTGCTCTCCTGATTCTCCCATGGCCTGCCCCTTACCTCTCCCCACTGATCCTCAGCCCTGGCTGCCACCTCCCTGGGCCCCGCTGTGCTGCCGGCAGATTGGGTGCAGAGTTATCCCACCCGGCTTTGTATTCATTCATAACTCACGTGGCAAAGATTTGCCACAATCTTAATTTTCTGAGAAAACCAAGACCCAGGCGCTGGGTGGATTCATTGCCAACCCCAGGCAGGACAGCTCTCCCAGGCTGCGGCTTCACACCTGTGTCAATGGCAGCCCAGCCAGCAGGTTTCCCCTTCCCAGTCCCCTTTTGCAGTAGGATTCCCAGCTCTGGCAGAGCTTGGTCCTCACCTGGAGAGATGAGCTCCACACTGTAGGTGTCTTAGCTTCATTCCTGAAAATCTTACGTCAGAAACAGTCAAATATCGGGTTCCATAACAGATTTCTGCTGAAATCCAATGAACTTGCAGCCCGAGGAACTCTTCCATTTACAAACAGCCTAGAAACCCATTGTATTTCATGTTATTGTTGAAAGACTAATGCAGGCATGTGATTTTTATTTGAAGGATTCTAAATTTAAATAAAGCAACAACAAAGAAGTCAAGCTCTGTCCTTTTGCAAAATCTTTGAAATGGTTGGATGTACATGTAGCTGATGAAGGAAAGTCCCTTTAAATAGTGTTCACTGCTTATAATTGCTTATAAATGTGTACTAAATTAAAGAAGCAGCAATGTGTAGATAAGACCACTTCCCCACACAACCCCCATCCCAGTGGCAGATGCCCCTCCTTCTACCTGCATTCTCAACAAATTTCGTCTCAAGAGGGGAAATGAATTCTCAGTTGCAACATGCCTAGTAATTAACCGCACTGTAATTCTGATGTGCAGTGCTGTCACCCACCATCGGGTGGGAGTGGGAAAGGCACTGCATTTTGTTGATGGTTGAACATTTGTTTTCCTCATCATTTTGACACCAGAGGTAATTGCCATTCCTGAAATATTCTCTTGCTACCATTACAAAGCAACTGTTAGGGACGAATTAATTATGAAGAATCTCGTTATGACAGATTAATAGGCCAACAGAGGAGATTTCTTTTTCTTCTTTCAGGCAACTGAATAGTAAAATCTAACAGCTCCCGTATAACTGCTAGAAACATGTGCTTCTCTGTAAGCCAACACATATTTTCTTGGAGATGGGGGATTTGCAAAACTCAGACTAGAGTAGTAGTTTCCAAGCTTGCTTTTATTGAGCCTTTGGTTTCCTAATATTATGTGCCAAAATGAGCTTGAGTCTAGGCATTGCCATATGGAGGGGAGGTCTTCATGATTGGTATTGGACCAATGTCTTCTGTCTGGGTCATGGCTGAGCAGCGTCATGAAGGCTTGGAAGTGTGGAATGCTGGACTTGTGGATTTGATGGATTTTAGAACAAGACATAGAGTCATTATCTGGACTGCTTTATTGCCACTGAGGATTCCCTGTGTCAGGGAGGTCAGATCGGATGTGCTGGTTGAGTTCCAAGTGGTCAACAATGTTCTGACTGCTTGTGTCCCCCTGAAAGTTGCAGATTACCTGCCCCAAATTATTCTTGTGGGGTGCTCTTTGGGGACTGTTGTGGTGTGGCCCATAGACAGCTGCCTTCCTGTAGCAGAGGTGATTGAGGCACCTTGCCTCCCTGTGACTGAACCCTTCTGTCAAAGCCCAGGGCAGAAGGAATTTGAAATATCTGGATTGCTCATGGCTGTGTTTAGAAGCTCACCCAATTTATGTGTAGTCAGGACAGCAATTCTTGTAGACTTGGTAATTGTGCTTTCAAAGAGGCAGTGAGATCTGTATCGTAGTTTACTGGCTGCAGTGGGATGCTAGTGAATCCCAGGTGCTGATGAGCATGTGATTAAAAAGGAGCCAATTTTAGGCTTTAAAATAGGCATAATCTAGATTTAAGAAGGCTCCCGGAGGAGGCCTGTTTACATTCTCAGCTTTGCCTTCTTTGATGTCTCACTCAAGTCGTCAGGCAGTAGTTGACTTGGCAAAGGATCTCTCTAGTTGGGACCGGAGTCCCCTCTTACCACCTTCAGGCAAGCGCTTGTACCTGCAGCACTCTGTTCCTGCTCAGGAAAGGAATAAATCCTCAGTGACAATCAAGGTACAGCCCCTCTTTGTGTCATGATCTCCTTAATGAGAGAACAGCGATGCTCCAATTTTTTTCCAGAGACCATGGAATGAAGACCGTGTTTATCCCATTTTCCATCTTCTCTTGCTTGTTGACGTCAACTCGCAGTTTCACTGTGGTTTAACCCTTTTTCATGGGATCTCTGTGTGGAGATAGTAAATGCTTTAATGTTAGATATTTGAGACTAGAAGTCATAGACAACATTACTTTTGGATTACTAACATTTGATTTCATTGCTTTGCTTCATGTCCATCTTGTGTAGTGCTAATTCTCCGTGGTCCTTTTTGGCATACAAGTTTTGTTTTGGGACTATCTATAGCGATTGTATTTTGCCAGCAACATCTGATTCTTTGAAGGATCTTCATCAGTATTATTTTTCTGTCAGGTTTTGCACTGATTGTCTTTGTGATAGGCCTTTTGTCTTGAGTTTACTATTTACCTTCTAGCCAAGGTTAGAAAGTCTTTGACTAGCCTGTTGATGAAGATTGCCTCTTGCCTATTACCTCCACTGCAGTGTCATCTTTGTTTCTTCTTGTCCAGTGTTAGCCTCTCATACCGGATTTTTCCCCTTTTGACAAAGGAACCTTAACTTTTGCTTATGTGAGATTCAGATGGAAACCTCTGGATTCCTAAATGGTGCTTTCTTTTTTAAATTGTGACAAGCGCTGCCTGATTTGCAGTTTTCTCCACAGAGAAGTTGTAACTGGGTACAATTGGGTTATGACGGGCCAGGCTTCCCTTACCCCACCCCTTGGGGAACATGCACAGGTGATCTGTGGTAATGAACATCTTTTAAATCAAGAACACCCTCCCCCTTAGATTTCCACTTGATAAAGCCCATTTCTTCCTATTTGTAGTTGCTTCTCTGGAAGGATGGGGGATAAGGGTAGGGATATTCCTTCACAGGCAGTTGTGCAGAAATCTATTTCATAATATCCTAGGTTGAACCACTCTTAAATACTGACCAGTCACTTTGATCCTGGATGGGATAGGTAACCTGGAGGTGGAGGCTTTCTGCTCCTTTTCTTCTTGGCTGTGTGCCCAGCTCCGCAGACACTGATAACGTTTCCTGTTGCACCCAATTCCTCGTAAATAAAATAATGGCTGACAGTGAGCCTGCAGGTGGAGGGACACTCCGTTTTCTTAAAATTAGAAAGAGACAAGACATCCAACAGCTTTACTGACTATTTTAGTCTAGGTTCTTATAATATGTTTGACATTTACAAATGCAGCATCCCTGCCTCGTGGATGCTCATTCATCTCTTAGATGAGAGAGAAAACTCAACAACTGGCAATGGAAAGGGCAAAATGTTGAATATGTAATCGTATATAAAGATGATCTCAGTTTTATTCCCTTCACAACCTTGGTGAGCCTCAGCCAAGTGCAGGGCAGACACGTACAGTATTGTTCATTGTGATACCAGCTGCAATAAAGGCAATTGCCTCTAGTACTGCTGGGGGTAATTCCTTCTGCTTATTGTGGGAGCAAAAGTAATCTACTCTGGATAATGAATAACCAACATGCGGCCTCACCTGGGCTCTCTTTTTGTTCATCTCAGTGTGGTGCCATGTCAAATATTCATATGTTTTACTTTATTAAACTGCTATCTCATGCTATTTTAAAGTGGCACTCTCAAAGCCAATATAGGTTCTCTCTGTTGCTTGTGTTCCTAGCAGCTGTAAGGATTCAGTAGACCAAATGCTACCTTCACTGGCACCCACATAAGCCCATTTTTTCCAAATTCTGCTTCCACTGTCACCTGCACAAGCCTATTGTTTTCATTGAGAAAGCACAGGAGTGGCTGCAAGGAAGGATCTGACCTTCTAATTGCAGTTTAACAAGTCTATTGATTGTGCATGAATCAGAAGAGACACCAGCTCAGTCTCCCATAGTGGTGACATTGCTGGGATGCTAATAGACACCGACTGCCTTTCTTGGTGGGGAACTGTGTGTTGTTAACTGGATGAAAAAGCTGGGATAATTTATATAGATATATTTTTCACTGAAGTCAGCAGCTCTGACTGATGCCCAGAAGGGAACAGACCTGCTGAGTAAAAAGGGTACATTCCTTGGGCTTTCGTTTTCTGTTTTTTTTTTTCCCAACATAGGCACTTTTAAAAGCAGAACTGCACTTTGCCATTGATGATGACTTACTGGCACCACAGCCACTCTCTGTCTGTGGGATGTGGTGCTATGACAGTCACTGCAGTTTTTTGGAATTGACAGTGTAATCCCATGGTTGTTATCTTTCCTGACTTCCTCGTCAATCCAATTTAATCACTTCTAGGTATTTCATGTGTTACTGTCTCTCTCCTCTTCAGGCATCCTGGAAGATGGTCTGTACTTTAAAGGTCAAAGCTTCTCAGATTAAAGAAGGGGAAAGGAGTCTGCCTCTGTCAGTTTGGTAAGGGGCTGCACTGAGACGTCTAGAGAGACTGCAATGGAAACCCTTCTTTCTGGTTTCTGTGACCAAGCTGAATGCTGGTGCCCATCTGCGTGGCTGCAAGAGAGGGTGCACCCGCTTGCTCTGCTCCCCTGGCTGCTGGAGTGACCTGCCAGGAGAGAAGTTGCATATGCACGAGGGGGAGAAACTGCTGTTGCACGGTTTAATCGCCTGACATTGACTCAGATAGGTCCTGACTGGAGGTCAGCTGTGACGTGCAGCTGGTAGGGTGGGATTCGACTGTTGGGTAGAGAAAAATGTCAGCTCGGATTCTTCGGCATTGACAAAGTGGATGTGATGATTTCTCCCCTCCAGCTATAATGGCTGCCTCTGCGCTTCCTTCTTCCCTGCACACCCACACGAGGAAAGCAGACTGTGTGAAGCTACCCTGTCTTGACCCCCAGCTGCTGAACTAGATGAGACTTAGCTGAGCTTTCTCCATCTTTCCTTCGGTGCTCAGGCCATCCATCCTGATAAATCTCACCTTTCAGCATGTCTTTCAGTGCATCGTCTGTCTGTCTGTTGGTGCTTCCTGTGGAGTCCATGGCTTTTCCAGCGCCTTTTTATTGCAGGATGGGGTGTGGGACTAAGGGAAGACGCTGTCAGATGTTCATCCTCATCCCTGCTGCAGGATCCTTCACTTTGCCCTGAAAGCCAGGAATATTCAGCATTGAAAAGATTCCCTTGATACTCATTTCATCTCATCTTCCACCTCTTCATTAACCTTAGTAACACCCTGTGTGTTTCCCTCCCTGTTTACAGTGTCTGACCTCTTGAGTAGTTGGAAAATGTTACCAGGTCAGCCTTCTTTGCACCATCTCATTTTATTATTGAGGACAAATCATGAAGCTCTTTCTCTTTTCTACCATACCTGTTCATCTGGCTTGCAGTGGCTCCTGATGTACTCTTCCTTGTTTGGTTTGCTCTCTTTACTCTGTCTGGGACTTCAGACCTTTTTTTTAGTGAAGAGACCGTCTCTACAGCCCTCTCCCCAGTGTGAAGCCTCTCTATGCATAGCCATAGCTGTATGAGCTTCAGTGAGAGCTAATTCCTACTGTGGCCTTGTTTGACCTCTTCCTTCTTCCCACCCAGCCCATGGCCCAGGACCAACCCTTACTTCCCATGCTACTGCCTTCCCAGGGTCTCCTTACCTGGACACAGCTGTCTGGGGAGTGTTCCCCCTTCAGGTCATTTTTGCTGCACAACATCATCTCTTGCTGCTCGGTCAGTAATCTATGGTTTTTGTTGGGTATGTCAGCAGCTCCTGAATGTAACACACGTCTCGGCTGATCTTGTTCCTGAGAGCAACTGAAAATTGCAAATAAAACAGGGTTTAATAGGACTGATGGCTGGGAGCCCCCCACTACAGCTAAACAGAAGGCCATATAAGATGGTGTCTTTACAGCCCTTAGCTTGTTTTCACTGCCATCTCACATGGTCTGATCCAAGCTGAGCTGAATTAATTTTGTTAGCAAGATTTTGAGAGAAGCTGTGTCAAATTTATTATCATTTCACCTGCCTCCGTAACAGGAGCTGCAGGCACTGTGATCAGTGGATCGAGACACGTGCCTAATTTCACTGCGGCTTCTGTGAATGCCTCAGTGCCTTCTGCAGCCGTGCTGTTGAGTTACTTCCTATCCTCCATGGGTGCTCTGCAATGAAGCACAGGACAGATCTCTTTGTATACCAACCCGATCAGGACAACAAGGCACTGTGGGCACTTTTGAGAACCTGCTGACTTTGCCAGTACCCTACGTCTGTGTATACGTAGGCCTGGTCCTTCCTTCTTATGCAAATCTGATCTTCTCCTCATGTGTAAGTACCGTTGACATAAGTGTACGCGCCCCAAAAGAGAGCTCGTGTGAAGGACCTGTTGTATAGTCGCAGTGTAAAAGAGCTTCACGAGCAGAGCCTTGTTCACTGGAGGTGATGTCTGTAGGTGTAAAGGACTCAGCTTGACTCTCAGATTCCTGTATTCAACAGTTCGACCTGGAACTGTTAGCGGGAGAGACTAGACAGGTACTGCTGTAGCCATAGAAGTGCTACGTCCCAGTTGCTTTAGCATGTTGTTTTCCCCTGGTCTCTGACCATCCCTTCCCTGTGCTCCTTGTTCTCCCTGCTCAGGAGACTTGGACAGGATAGTGCATTATATCACAGAGGTGTCTAGAGGGGAAACAGCTGCTCCCTTCTGATTTTCCTCCTGAACTGCCCCACAGATAACTAATTGCAGCTCAGTTGCTTCTATTAGCTATTTACCTAAAATTGAGCTGGCTAATGAAAATGTTTCTAATTAATACGAGGCAGATTAAAACTCATTACAGCAAGGTCGTCGGTAATGAGAGATAATCAGAGCACAAATGACCGAGCTTGGAGCAAAATGAAGATGGAACAGGAGCGGGCGCTGGGCGCTGGTTGTGTGCGCACCAGCCAGCAAGGGCAGGGTTCAGCAAGGTGACTGCTGGTGCTCTGCGCCGCGGCCGAGCAGCG